>CM056171.1:62425252-62450252 GCA_029691765.1 Entomobrya proxima | reverse complement strand
TGCAACAATGTAGGAGTAATCTCCTCTTGTGTTAAAATGCGATTATTTAGACATCTTACCATGTTGACGATTAGCGTGCCAATCAAGATTACGTTTGCTACTAAATTTTTCGTCGCAATGTGGACATAAGTAAAATTCTTCGCCAGTGTGAATTCGTAAATGTCTGTATAAATTGCACTTTTCAGCAAATTTCTTTTGACAAAGAGAGCACTGAAACGCTTTTTCGCCGCTGTGAACCTTCTCGTGTTTTGCTAGATTCTGCTTCATACAAAAACGCTTCTGACACTGATTACATTTAAATGGCTTTTTGCCCAAATGTACTGCTTCATTATGAGTCTTTAAATTGCTAATCCGCGTAAACGTTCTGTCACAAACTTCACATTTAAAGGCCATGATGGGGATTGTTAGTAGTGAATTTCACAAACGTAACCAATTGTACAGAATTTATCGCATATTTAAATAAACTTTTATGATGTTGAAATATTTTACTGAAGGGTAACTATTCAAACACGACGGAGTAAAAAGATCTGCTTAATGTACAGGCATCTTTACTTGGTTTTTAAGGAACCGGAACCATGAACATAGTAAGGCAATGAACAAACAGCTGGAATTTTTTTTAAAATTTAGATAATGTAATAACAAGCTAAGCACCAACTGCGTGTATACATAATAAAAATCAATTGAATCTGTGCTTGTTGAAACCGGGTGACTTGCTGTTGCTCTATGAATCGGTTCAACTTATATCAAGGGAGAATCCCACGAACAAAGTTATGGGCATCCAAGCACAGCTTCTTAAAACAAAACACTGAGAATGCACAGCTAACTTTACTAAACGCATCTGAATATGATGTACCTAAAATCTAAGAAAACGTCTCGGTTTGTGACGCAGTGTACTGCAGGTTCTTAGTTGAATATGCTACAAGTTATATTGGAATGTATCCTTTTAGAATTATACAGTTTCATAAAAACAAGCAGCTTAACTTTATCCACGAAGCAACTTGCTTTTATATTTTAATTCTCAAAACACCTTAGTATGATGCTAGAAAACCTGCAGCAACGTAAGACGCACCAAAAATGAATCCTTAAGCAATCCAAGAACGTACAAGTACAACAATATGCACGTTTGTATTCACTTTTTCATTCCGCATAATCGTTTTCCTTTTAGCACAGCAAGGATACAATGCTTTCAACTTTCCACAGGTTCCATTGTTTTCGCCTCAAAGAACAAACTGGTGGATACCAGTTCTCCCATTGGGTGTTATTTTTTGTAATTGACCCCCCAAAAAATGTTTTTCATACTTTTTATTTTAAAAGTTAGGGGAACCTCCAAAACCTATAAATCTAAAGTTTTAGCCGTCAAAAATGTTTGGTTAAAAAGTTATGGTAAGTTGAGTGTTAAAAATCTGACTTTCGTATTCTGTGGAAAATTTTTTCAGGTCATGACCAGTGAACAAAGTGAATACCAATTATGAAACTACATAAAAAAATCTAGGAGGGGTATTTTTTAGAATTTTTTATTTGCCCTGATTCTTGAGTTACAGCGATTTAAAACTTGTGCAAAATCATAGGTGCAGAAAGTGCACTGTAATCTTCGTAAAAATTATTTTTTCTAAATTATTTTAATTACCCATCTAGAAAATCGAATTTGCATTAGAAATTTACCATAAACCAAAAAATCCGATGATTTCCTGATTTTTAATACACTTTCAAAACCCGGGTGATTTTCCTAAAATTCGTTGAAAATGGTGTAATTTCAAAAGTGTATTAAAAATCAGAAAATCATCGGATTTTTTGGTTTATGGTAAATTTCTAATGCAAATTCGATTTTGTAGATGGGTAATTAAAATAATTCAGAAAAAATAATTTTTACGAAGAATACAGTGCACTTTCTGCACCTATGATTTTGCACAAATTTTAAATCGCTGTAACTCAAGAATCAGGGCAAATAAAAAAATTCTAAAAAATACCCCTCCTAGATTTTTTTATGTAGTTTCATAATTGGTATTCACTTTGGCCACTGGTCATGACCTGAAAAAATTTTCCACAGAATACGAAAGTCAGATTTTTAACACTCAACTTACCATAACTTTTTAACCAAACATTTTTGACGGCTAAAACTTTAGATTTATAGGTTTTGGAGGTTTCCCTAACTTTCTGAACCTCTCTGGGTAAAAATTGGAAGAAATGTTTTTAGGGGGGTCAATCACAAAAAATAACACCCATTATATCCTTTGAAAACGTTACAATAATAGGTTTTTGTAGTTATATTCCAATGTACCACTGTGATTGGATACGTGAAATTTAAAACAAGAGAAAGGTCACTTAGGCGCATTGTTTCATCAAATCAATATGAAACAAAGTAAAATGAATGTGAGGTACCACAAATATACACAGTGTGATACCTCCAATACGTGAGAAGTGCTTACAAATTGTTACTGCTGTTTTGGAAAATGTATTGTTGGGATTTGTAATAGAATTATGCTTGCATGCATAACTTCTCAAATAAAGTAGATGCAAAATTAACTGCATATTAATAAAAGGTAGCTAGTGAAGACTTCACACTTGAAATCCGGCCAACCTTTAAACGTTCGATGTAGCTGTATGAACTTCATGTCAATTATTGACAGTGTCAATATGCAATCTTGATTAATAAAGGTTCGGTTCTTACAGCGGAATATACGTAGGTGCATATATTTCTTTTTAAAAATTTCACTTTTTTAAATACATCACAAATAACATGTTTACGCGGAGTTTACATGTAGGTTAGGTTTTTATGCACATTTGCATTATCTACCCAACTAGGAAAAATTTGTTGAAATCACGTTACATTTGAATGTGAATGTAACGGAGCAGTTGGCCGCTATTTAAGAGTGAAATCCACGTCTCGATATAACTGTGACATTGTGTTGCTGCAACGTGAATTACACGTTACATTTTGTATTGCATATAAGTGTTACAATGACGTGAAATAAACGTTACAGTTGCCTACAAAAATTACGTTTTATGCCCTTTTGGAACTAATGTTAAGATTTCAGAGGATAATTATTTAAAATATTAATCATATTCACCGATTCAAGTCATAGTGATCGGCTCTATACTACTTAGATCTAAGATCTAAACTAGTGTAAGTTAAAGATGGATAATGATCCATTTACGGGCACATATATTTCCTATCATAGTTGAAACTGGGTAACCTCTTTGAGAGCATAATATTGTTCAACGTATCATCTGATCGGATATGTGTTATTTTCTTTTGATAAAGTATACTTTAATGTATTTGTATATGCATTTACGCGTTGCCAAATAGTCTCATTTGCTTAATTTTTAGAATAAATCGCTAAAAACAAATGCAGAAAGTCCAAGTGACAAACATCACTACAATGTAACGTTGAACACACGAAGTGATTGTAACTTGATTTTTACGTGTAAATCTATCAACAAAATTACTCTGAAATTGTAACGTGCAAATTACGGTAAATATCACATATTTTTGTAACTGTGTGATCAATGTATACAAAATTTGTAAAAATCACGTTACACTTCAGGTAAATGTAACAGCATTTGCACATACACGCTTTTGTAACACTGCCCGTGTTGGAATCACGTAAATGTAGCGTGGTTTTCACATACGTTCCTAGTTGGGTAGCATTTTGCTGAAGTGCCATATTATAAGTATAAATCACATATGAAATAAAGAAAGGAATGGCTTTCAAGCTGAAAGGGGCAAAATCTTAGTTAAGGAAATTATGCTAAGTTTAGAATTGCAGACGGTGGCTCCTGCTTGATGCAATATGGAGAAGCAGTTGGTACAGAGTCTCCACCTATAGGAAAGTAGGTTAGGTAGCAACACACTTCATAGGCATCGGATAGTAAATCGGTAGCGTGCATAGTACTGTTCCGCTAGCAACAAAGCTGGCTTTTAAAAAGGTTTTAAATGAACAGAATGCAAGGGGAGTAGATAGCCAAAGCAATGGAAAAAGGAGATAAAAGTCATGCGGAAAACAGGCTTTTGCGTTCAGTAGTAAAGTTTCAATTTCAGTTGCAGCCGATAGCACCAGTCTCCAGATCTTCAGAGTTCTTTAGTGTCTTTCCAGCGTTTTGGTTGTGTTAACTCTTGTGTTCAGTCTTGCTTTCATCCCTGTGCAGTAAACTTGGGTTCGGTTTCGTATCAGAATAAGGAAATCAGCCTTGGGTGGTAGCCCTGTAACTTGGTCATTTAGGAGTGGAGGGAATAGCAAGACAGGAAGAGAGAAGCAAAGGGCAAGTATTTCGAATCAAAGGCACGAGAGACCCTTTGGGAAGGCAACGTGAAAATATTGGGTAATCAACAACGATTATTTGTACAAAATAGCAGTCCCTTAGTAGCAGCTTGTGGGTAGCAAATCGCCGTGAAATGCAGGAACGTGAAACCCAAACGCTAAGGTCGATGGTGTGAATTTGATGGTGAGTAACATTTGACAATTAATTTAAAGTGGTCATTGTTAATGTAAGGTGAATCTAAACCAAGGTATTGTGTTTTATAGCTCAAAAATAAACTCCTTATTTCTTAGGTCGGGTCAGGAGGTCTCAGTAGCAGTACTAGCAGTAACGATAGTAGCAGTACTCCATAAGGAAGTCAGTAGCGGTATCAGTCAACCCAGGTCGAGTGTTCCTACTCAGCAACGTCGTTCAGTGTTCCACCTCCTGTGCATTATTGTCGTATCACTCGCTAGTCTTCTCTATCAAATTAGCAAGGTGAATTATACAAAAAATTATGAGTTCTTTCGTTTTCTACGTACGAATTCCGGTGGGACAGTCACGTACTGTGTACTTCCTTCCGAATTCCAACAAGTCGCCTATTCGGGTTAAGTCATAATACAATACCCACTTTCTGGCGAAATCTGAATCTCTTTCTATAAATACGATGAATGCTATTCTATATGAACCTTCGAGAAATACTGTCTCAAATTACCCCATAATGTACATAGTCATATAAGCATTATATAATTTAGCAATTAAGTAAGGAAATTCCTGCCGGAAAATAGAGATAGTTTCTGTATTATATGCTCCAAGCAAATATTTTTTGTTATTTTTGATTTCAAGTTTATGTTTCAATATAAATAAAATAGCAAACCAATTTAATTGTTAATACGAACGATAACTGTCTTATAGTAGCCTACACCTTATTTATGGAACTTGCTAGCAAATTAATCAACATAATTTGTAGAATTCAATTAAAATCGTAGTAACTTCCTTGAATTCAGAGCCATGAAGTCCGATGTCATGAAATTAGCATAAAATAGTTAAGGAAAAATCACAAAATCACCTTTTCCTCTAACAAAGGTTTTGTCCAAATCTTAACTTTCGAGTTCTGTAGTTTCTAAATGTGAGAAATAAAAAAGTGAGAAATCTCAACACTGTATTCTAAAGCCAGTGCCAGAATAGTTTCTGCTTTAAATTAGAGTGTAACTTTATCAGGAAATATCAAATAATTAACCATTAAAATCGCAAAAATGTGTAACTGAGCCACTTATGATACCTGATAATAAGTTTGGGTAGCACATTATTAAAGTGGTTCTATTCTAAAGGATTAAACAAAATTAAACGAAACCGGTCACCCAATGACTATTTGATTGATAAAAGACGTTCCAACTTTGACATTAGTTATTTAAATAAAAAACGATCCAGTAATAGGTAATTTGTAGAAAAGCTATGAGCACCCGTTCGTCAGGTTTGCTGTCATCTGTAGTACCTTATGTAAAAACCGTATGATTTGAATTTCTTTCTTATCTAAATCAATGAGTCTGAGTAAACATGACTATAATGCCGCGATTCTGATAAATAAATAACAAAATAATCTAACTTGTTCCGTGGTGTCTTATTTCCTGAAAATTATTGCTGGGTATTATATATGGTTTTATGACTTCTACGCGTCGACCGTGCTTTAGTTTCAGAATATGGAGAAAATTGCTGAACGCCCAACGGCTATGAACGCTTTAATATGGAACAGCACAATTTGATGACGACAACACTCAAAACTATGTAGTACGGATACATTTTTAGTCGTGCAGTAGATTTTATTCATTTAACACGTAGAGCTCACTAGCCTAATTGACCAGGGATAAAATCAGGCAAAATGTTACAGGCCATGTTTTAGATTGCAAACTAAACCAAATGATATGATATCAACAAGATGAAAGTATATTACTTTCAGAAATGAGAGTGAAAAAATCATTCTTTCATGCTAAGACGTCACCGAGTTATATGAGCATTTTAAATTTAGTTGAGTTACAAGTAGTGAAATATTTTAAAAATAAAGTGTTTAACAACTTTGGCTATCTTCAATTTCAATACGTTTTTGTAGGAGGGCTTCACAACTTGAGCATGTTTATCAGTTTCATAAGTTTGGTTTTTTTTGTAAAATGGTTGGTACCTTGGCAAGATTTGTGAAGCCTAACTTTTCAATAGAAAAAAATGCAATTTTACAGTAGATTAGCAATACAATAATTTTGTAACAAATATAAAAATTGAAATTCACCAGAGTTTGGTAACTTTTATTTTAAGTTACAGTTACAGTTAAGTTACAAGTTAAGTTACGTAACTATAACTGTAACTTGTAACTTTCAAAAAACTGAAAGTAACTTGTAACTGTAACTTGTAACTACAAAAAATCCTGAAGTAACTTGTAACTATAACTTGTAACTGAAAAAATATGAAAGTAACTTGCAAATGTAACTATAACTTGATTTATAAAAGAAGCCAAAAATTTCAATTCATTGAGAGAAAAATCAACACCTTTTGAAATAAAATTGTGTTTTGCAGCCATTTTCCATGTCAAAAAGTATGTAAGACTGAGATATTTTAAACAAATGATGTCTAATGGAAGTTACATGCAAGTTAAAATAGCTTTATATTCAACTTAGTTACATAACTTTCGAAAGTCAAAGTAACTATAACTGTAACTTGTAACTTTCGAAAATTTGAAAGTAACTTGTAACTGTAACTTGTAACTAAGAAAAAATTCTGAAGTAACTAGTAACTGTAACTTGTAACTACAGAAAATAATGAAGTAACTGTAACTTAACTAGTTACTGAAAAAATTAAGTTACCAAACTCTGAAGTTCACATAGCTGTAAATAAAAAGTGACCAAAGTAGCATGGTGGCAATCCAATCGCACAACAATCGCAAAATTAGTGGTTACACTTGGTACCTAAAAAGTGGAAAATCCAGATAAACCAACTAAGCAGAAAATGAAAGATAAGCTTTTAGATAACCCAAAAAGGACAAATATATGATTTGTTCGAAAGATATATATAATAATAAAATGAAAAATGACGTCACCAAAACTTCTGCGAAATATATATTGTGCAAATATTTTAGTGTGTAATATAATAAATATTATGCTTATGGTTAATTTCTGAAGTTTCAATGTACTTTGAACTTTTGTCATAAATGAAGTGTTTTGTTTTTCAGTAGATTATTATAAATTGAAATTTAATCACTAGGCTGTACTGCTTTATGACGTGACAATTTGCCCATTGTACATATAAAAATTTATATGGGTACATAGAAGGTCCAGTAACAAATTGTTTAAGATATGAGAATAATCATTAATGATATGAACTATTTCTTTGAATTGATTTTGATATAGATATTCCAATGCATATTCAAGTAATGGCAAAACTAACCAGCATATGGTTTTAGAATTCCAAATATGTAAATTTTTATTCCTTTTTTTATGTTTTTAAATAAATTACTGTAAACCAGAATTATAGTATTGAACAACTAACTTGATCAAAAGAGGAAATTGAATCATTAATAAAATTCAAACATGTAATTTTTACACAGGGACGCAATCCAGTGCCCACCTATGTGATGTAGGATCTAGTGCCGTAGTTACCCATAATATTGCATTTCTGCGGTTGTTATCAAATTGAATAATATCTGCCATAAGATAGCTACTTAAAGGCATGTAGAAAAACAAAAGCTCTTCACCTAAACCGTCTACTTCCACTTTCCAATTGTAAGCTGACGGAGATGTCTTTCGCAAACTAACGTGTTTCTTAATTGCTCCATCTCCAGCGCCAGTAGTATGCACATCAAAATACTTGTAATCTGTCCAATATTTGCTTTCAATCCGAAATTCCAGTCCGTCTCCCGTGGCGTTTATTCTAGCTTCCAATACAAAGGCTGATCCATCTTTTGCTGTTTTTGGTATCCAAGTAAACATTCTTTTGTTATTAGCATCAAAATTTTCAATGTCTCCATAGAGGTACTCGCCGTAGTAATAGTTATTCTTAATATCACACCGTTCGTGCCACAAAAGCTGCTGAACGTTTGACGGTAAATTTTCCTTTAAATTTTGAAACAATTCTCGCACTGGTTCAGCTGGATCAGGACCAACAAAGCAACCATTCATAATCTCTCTGATTTTAAATGCAACCACCAATCTTCTATCTTGTGTATTTACGTGATCGTAAATAGCTTTTAGTGCCGTGTATCGGTGTATGTTCCATCTTAAATTCATTGCAAATTCCATAGCTCTTGTAAAATATTCTCTTTCTTCATTTTCCAAAATCTTTTTCACGAGCTTAGAAATACTTTCCTTGAATATATCTCCAATCATGTGATAAGTAGGCGGACTTCCAAATTCCATTGCGTTACTAAACTCACCCAGACGTACTTCCAAACTCCAAATACTTACTACGGTATCTGCGTAAATATCTAGTCGGGCATGAAGATTCAACAATTCCTCAGGTGGCTGGCCAACAACCTTGTCAACTTCGTCTTGAATTGTTTTGGCAAAAACTAGTATTCCACCATTTAGCAACCCACCATTTTGTTCCAGTAGTCCCATCCATATTTGATAAGCTGCTATTCTATCAGGTAAAGCGTGCAGAGCTTGTGTAAATCCTGCCAGGTACTCATGGTATGGGTCACCATAAAGATTTTCCATTATTGGGTAAATAAATGAAAAGTTATCAAGTTGAGTGAATAATATTTCCGCTTCTTGATATTTCTTGGCTTGGCATAAAGCAGCTACGCGATTTGAACGTTCATTTTGCAATTCCTGTTTTAATCGAATAATTTCCTCTTCCAAGTCACCCGAAATGGACTGTGAAGTGTTCCATACAGACGATGAATTAGCTGTGAAAGGTGTTTATATGTAACTGAATTTTTGAAGCTTTTATACATAAATGCTTGATGTTCTTAATTAGAACCGTACCAATGCCAAGACAAAGCTGGAAAAGTAAAAGAAACTGAAATATTAAGAAACTTGGTGATTTACAAAACTTCATGATGATGTTGCTGAAATTCAAACTGTAACCACGTCGGTCAATACTAACTTTTTGTGTGAAGGGCAATGGAGTTCTGATTATAATAAAATTGCAAGATTGCTTCGTGCAATACCAACTGAATGTAAACCTTATCAAAGTCGAGATAAGATTACCAGTCGCATGTCACGTTGATGAGTGACATCCAAGTATTACTGGTACAACATTCAAGGAGAAACTAGATATGGGGTTCGTATGTGCGCAGCATTAATATTATCTTATTATTAAATTTTGGGTTCTGATGAGTAGGCATAGTGTGGAATATGTTTTACTAAATGTTAAACAATAACACCAATCATTAAAATATAAGTGATAAATATTATTTTTTAAACCCTTCGGACAAACCAGCTTTAATTTTAAGTTTATGCTTGCATGCGATATATCCGCACATTGACAAAACTGCTTAACATATTACGTGCCACATATATATTATATTATCCCACTATTGGATAAATGCTCCATGTTTTTGAACAAATCCACGCAAAACTAGTTTGGTTTAATTTAACAATTAGTATTATGTCACTAATATTACTACTACCAAAAATTGATTGTTGTATTAGGATCCTTGTATGGTTTCACACAGTTGTCGGTAGTTTGTAGTACATGCAGCTGTAAGAAACTTCCCTCCAGTTTCGTTTGCTTCATACGCCAAACACACACTGGCAGTCTCTGGTGCCTCGAAGGGTAAACCAGGATTTGTTACAGTTTGGTTATTGTAGTCCCACTGAAATTGCGATATGTTCGATATTACAGTTATTCCTCCTATCCAGTACTCTAAAAATAAAATCATAATTTACAGCACGAATTACAGTTATAACGCACAATAAAGCACGTTGAGTAACGTTAAACGTAACGTTTTAGTTTTGGGTCTCACGTTGGCAAAAGTAGCTAGGACCAGATGTGCAATTGTGAACCGATTGTAAGAAGGCTGCTTGTTGCATCGTTGTAATGCTTGCAAGATGCATTCCTGAATTAATGCAAACATCCCTTGAAGTAGGCCAATTCTATTACAAAATGAGTTATGTATCACTTACTTTTATTCAAAAGCTAAACAAATTGCAAATCAAAATAATGCGCTACCCTTGTTGAGGTCTCCGTATAATAGCTCTTTTCGTTGATAGTTCCAAGATAAAACATATTCACCGTGTTGTCTCCTTCTATATCATGCAAATCAAATTAGCACATTTCAAAACTTTAGACCAATTACTAATTTCGTATTATATAAAAACCTACCACCATGTTGCAGTTGATCTGATGAAACTAGAGGAGTAGAACACACCATTGACATGTATGTCAATAGTAAAATTCCTGAGACAAGTTTGGTTTGCATATTTTTGCTGAAGTTGTATTGATGATGTACCTAGTGAATCAATTTGAATTCTGTGATGATCAGCTTAGTTTGACACCGCTTTATATACGTTTGATGCAAAGGGTCATAATATCCAGTACGAACTGGTTATGCATGACAATAAAGATCGGAATTAAAATCGTAACTCTTGGGTCAGTTGGCCAGTGACTCACTTTTTGGAGAAGAAATTTAGAAAAGTAGCGCCTTCAGAATCTGATATTGCATTGCAGATTTTGTAGTTTGTATCTCGGGTATTTTACCATGGATTGAGCATTAAATCGTAGTTTATCGTCAATTACCCGTGTATCCCACATTCTCATTCCAGGACAGACCCGACAAACACGCAACTAGATATAGCTTGTGTAGTTACTGCTTATAACTGCTAATATTTACTTTCTTTGAAATTTGCAACACTTTCAAATTTCTTGGAAAACAATACTTACATTTTTTCAAAGTTTTTGACACGAGGAGATAGACATGACAATACAAGTGTTTTTCCTCAACATACTTCAAAGAGATAATCAATGAAACAGATATTATACTTGTCACTGTCATCAACGACGGATCGCATAAGCCCACTTATGAACCATATTTGTGATATGATAACCCAGTGATCCCGCAACGCACATACGAAGTAAAGCTACAAGGTTCAAGTATGTTTTTTGTTTACCATGCGAGAACTTTAAGGCAAAAGTCTCTAGTTTAAATTGGATTCCGGGAAATGGTTTAATTTAAAACGCATTTTCCGTCTGACATTTCTAACCTTGCACGAGGAAAATTTGTTGAACGGAAAAACGCACTTGAACTTTGCAAATAGCAACATCTTTCTTTGTACTTGCGTCATTTTCATTGGATCAGTGGGTCATTATGCTGTAAGGATGATTCATCAACTGTCGTTGATTGTCAATTATATATAGTCAATTTGATTGATTGCACATATGAGCATTTAAATTTGTGTGTCAACACTTGTATTGTGATGCCCATCTCCACATGTCAAAATACTCTGATTAAACCAAATTGTAAGTGTAAGGGTAAATTTCCAAGAAATGAAGGCATGCTTAGAATTTCAAAGAAATGAAATGTTTGCGTTCACAATTACAAGCGGTAATGTTATACATTATATCGAGTGGTGTGTTTGTCTGACTATCTGTTGCATTAAGTTTCTTCAAAACCTATATGTATATGTTATTCCTTTTATTTTTTCTGAAATCATGCGGTCGCTTATTATTGATAAGTACTTATGGAACAAGTGTATTATTTTATATAGGTCTAAGACTCAGGAAACCCTTAACAGACAGCGCTACTTCTTTACTTTATGTTGAAAACGTCTGCGGTAGTTGAAATTAAGCAAACTAACTGATCAAATAGTTTAAATATGGACTTTTTAGTAATGCATAACAACTTGTTGGCCGCCAGTTTCATCAGGATATGACGCTTTGCAAAAAAGTATATAAAGTGATGTCAAACTAAGCTGATCGTCAGAGAGTTCTAATTGATTCACTTGATACATCCTCCATACAACTTCAGCAAAAATATGAACACCAAAATTTTTTCAGGGATTTTACTGTTGATATACGTTGTGTCAGCAGTGGTTTCATCGGATCAAAAGCAACATGGTAGGTTTCTTTATAATGCGTTATTTGTCTATAGTTTAAAATTATACTAATTCATATAATGTTCTAGAAGGAAACAACACAGTGAATATGTTTTTCCTTGGAAGTATTAACGGAAAGAGCTATTATACGGAACCCTCAACAAAGGTAACGCAATTATTTGACTTCCACCTTTTGAATTAGTTTTCATCGTATGAAGTATGCAGTGTGGACGTGTGCCCATTACCCACCGGTTGGGTGACCCAGTAAAACCCGGGTTTTTGGGTACCCAGCCCACCTTGTTTTGAGAGTGGGTTTCGGGTAAAAGTGGGTTTTTGAAATTTTGTTGCTAAAAAAATACTATTTTTGTAAATAATTGACCTTTTTGTTGCATATAATATCGAAATTTGTCAAAATATTCATAGTTTTTGCTTTCCCGAATCATTTATTTTACCTGATATTCTTGCTGAGCTACTGCCTTTTGGGGCGACAAATTCTTGGCGGGTGCAGATTTTATATCATGATATTGCAATACCCACCCATACCCAGAAATACCCACTTTTACCCAAAAACCCAGATAAACCCGGGTGGGTTGGGTTTTTGTAAAAAACCCGCGGGTTTCGTCCACTTTGGAAGTATGCAATTACCTCATTTTGGTGTAGAATTGGCCCAATGCTAGGGATTTCTGCATTAATTCAGGAATGCATCTTGCAAGTATTACAACCATACAAGAAGTGGCCTTCTTACAATCGGTTCATAATTGCACATCCGGACCTAGCTACTTCTGCCAACGTGAGGCTTTATATACATACAAATTATAAATCGATTTAAACTTTTAAATACATCGGTTGTGTTTACTTGTATCTGAAAATACTTGTACATTTAATAAACTTGCTTTTAAAATGATTTATTTTCAGAACAATGGATAGGAGGTAAAACTGTAATATCCAACATATCGCAATTTCAGTGGGATTACAATAACCAAACGGTAACAAACCCTGGGATACCTTACGAAGCACCAGACACTTCCAACGTATGTCTAGCGTATGATGCACAGGTCGAGGGAGGAAAGTTTATCACAGCTGCATGTACCACAAATTACCGACAACTGTGTGAAACCATACAAGGCGTCTAATAAAATATTAGTTATTTATTAACTGTAATGATAGTAGTAAATTAGTAATAATTCTTAAATTGCTTTCAATTCCAAAGCTGGCCTACTAATATAGTATGCTGTTATGGAAAGGTATTGAATGTAATCAGTAAAACAACAATTTTGCTTGATTGGTGCTCGTGCAAAACACTATGGATATAATATCAGATAATATGGGTAATTGTGCTGTGTAATAGGTATGTTAATAGTATAAATTAAACTAAAATTCTTGAAGCAGTTTGGGATTTAAAAGATTCCTGGAAACACTTTGAATTCATTTCTTTGGGGGTTTCTAAAATTTCCACAGTTGGAGTTGTTTATTGTCCATATAAATAACGTTTGTCATCTTACCAGCACGCTGGTTTAAAGAGAAGTAAGTTTAGATGTAGTGTTGCCGTCTACTTTATTTTCCACACAATACAAAAAATATACACCAACCAGTTGTATATGCGACTTATTGTTACATAGTTAACCTGAAGCTATTAGAGAACCCTGAGGAGTCTGGGGATAGGACAATTGACGTGGAATGCGGGAAAGAGGCTTGTTCTAACAAAATGATTCTGTCAGGTAGGTAAATAGTTAAAAATATGGTGAATTTCATTTTAGCAGTTCATTAACTGAAAAATGCTAGATTATGTGTGTATCTTAAAAACTGAGAAATACGATCCTAGAATATTTCCTTGGCCTTTATTTGTTATATTAACTTAACAGTTTAGATAAAGCTGACGAAAACGGCATTCGGTCATTTTTGGCACGACGGATCCTGTCAAATTTGCTATATTTGTCCATCAATTTCCCAAATATTTCCACTATGGAACAAAATTTTGTTTCGGGGTTTATTTTGTTGAATCAAGCATTAAATTTTTAGGTCATTTTGGATCATGAACTAAACCTTTCTCTGGAAAAACTGAGCGCAAATGGGCTTTGTACATGCGACCAAGCTGCACTTTTGCCACTGTTCAAGGTTTCTTTCCTCTTATTCTACATTTTCAAAACAGAATGTCCCGTCGCTACTGGCCATCACAAATGCTGCCTCATAAGCTATATAATTCCATTCTCGTCATAATTGCGACCAATCTACAGGAGCTTCAACTAAGTATGTTGGCAATAAATGCAGCAATGTATCCCGGAGTGTTGGTAACGACCATGTTTACCCTATTAAGTTTTTGGGTTGTCAGTTTCACTGAAAAAATGGAAAAGTCCCACGGGCGATTTTTTGATTCTCGGTACGATTTTACTCCATTTCTTCAATATAGAACGTTGCAAGTATTAAATCGAATAGGTTATTGTACAATCGGTGCACTGTTTGTTCCGTACTTGATAGCAACTAACTGCATCGTTTTAATATCAATTTTAAGCATTCTTATTAAATTTATTGATCGGCTTCCTCCAAGAGCGGCAATCAATTTTGTAATGGGTGCATTTCTGCTGTTGTTAGCTTTAAAAATTGGTTGTCATGAAGAAGGGCTATTGTTGAAAAAATCGATAGTTGTAAAGCGATATTTTTTGTTGGAACCTTGGAAGCATTCTAGAAGGTTTGTAAGATCCTGTTCAGATCTGCGTGTTTACGCAGGGCCGTACCTTTTCATGGAAACTACCTAGGTAGTACTTTTCTAAAATGTGTGAATTTAATTAATAATCAAGTGATAACGATTTTGCTTTCGTTTAAAAATTTGTCCCCGTCGTGTCATAGTAGCACGTGGCAATAAGGAATAACTGTTACACAAGTTGGTATATAACTTTAGGCAAAATATGTTAAATGCTTACGGGCGTAATTTAATTTCTGAAAATCTGATATTACCTCGCAAAACGTCTAAGGCTCTGAATCATTTGGAATATGAGAATTTTGGTTTCAAAAAATTAAGGTTATCTCGACTTTCGTTCAACGGATTGAAGCCTACAATACTTTTTGGAAAATAAAAGACAAATTTTCAACTTCAGATCCTATTATGCAAATTGTAATTGGCATTAAAGTGGATTCTCTCTAGAAATTAGACATTCTCCATAGAGAAAATTTTCAACTTTGGTAAAATGTCAGTAAAAAATTGAAAGCTGATACCAACTTGATTTTACAAGTGCAATAGAATTCTTGGCAAGAATTTGAATTTTCTGGTTTGTGCTTAATAAAATTACCTATATCGACCAGTACTTTGGAGTAGAGTGAGGGTTACATCCATTTGTTTATCACTGCTGCTAAAGTCTATTACTGAAGTTTCCACAATTATTTGACAAGTCGCTGCTTTTTTGATGGTGTTGTAGTAACGTTACTGAAGTTTCCTTTATCTGAATTCCTTTCCACAGTTTTATTAGATTGTATTCTAATCGGTGGATTAGATAAGCTGGTGCTCGCAATGTCTGCATTCTGACCTGATTCGGGAACACTTGCAAGCACAAATAGGTACACTTCTATCAACTTCCCCACTGACGAATAAATTCTTCGCGCCACTCTAGAAAGCACTTGGAAAGAAAAATTAGCATTCCTGGATTATAGGAAAATACATGCTTCAGCACTATTACCTATTTTTAAAAACAAAACGAGTTAATACACAAAATTTACAAGTTTGCATAGCATCCAACGTACACAAACACAGAATAATACATCCGTTTCGAGGTATGCAAATGTATAGATGCACTTGGTTTTAAAATGATTGTTTTCATAAGAAAATAATTTGTTCCCGTTCAAATGATTAAATACGTGCAACTTCGAAATCTATTTACGTTATGTTATTGGAAAAGTAAAAAATTTGCTGTTTTTGTAATTTTTACCTTCCAGGTACATAGCAGACAAAGGTACCTCTTAGAATGATACAAACTAATTTGAGATAGTGCATAGTTTGTGCATTATTTAAAACTCAAGCTGCACTTAGACTAATAAAGGGAAGCTCTTTTTAGTGCCACGTGTTCTGACGCAGTAGAACTTCAGTCTTACCCTACCCTCCTTTTGTACCTCATTTAGGAAGTTATTAAGCTGTCGCTTGCAGAAAATGCTTCATTTTCAGGCCTTGAAAAAATTCTTATAATCATTAATAATAGTAGAAACTCCCGTGGAAATCAGTTGTCACCAATTTTAGGACTAGGTTTACAGCAGCAACAGGGGCATTGTAATAAAATGTAGATATCTTGCTAGTTTGTAGAACGGCATATTGTGTAAATCTGTTTTTAACGTTTCAAAGTTACCTAATTTATCGGAAAAATTTGTAATCCACGCCTGTACAACAATAGTTTTATAGTCGAGAAGTCGTGGTTAAAACTTCTAACCAATTAAATTGGAGTATGTCTACAAAAATGTGGTTTGCTCTTGTGATTGTTTTTCTTCTGATAGATTTCTCATATTCGGATGTATCTTTTTCATTTTCAATACAAAATCTGTTTACCAAAAATAAAAGTGCCCAAAACTTAAACCATACTCTTGACAATATTTCTTTGAAATGGATACAACTTCACTTAAAAGCAGCGCAAGATGCTTTTGCAAGCCTTGAAAACAAAAGAAATACGTTCCCAATGATTCAAAACCTTCACTTGCTTTTAGAACCATTGGCTGCAGCAGGATGTCTCGTAGTTTTAAACAATTACCAGGCAATGGACTTAAATCTGCCAACTGTATTTCCCGTAATGCTACGCAATATGTTACCTGCTTTGTTTTTAAATCATAAGGGATTATCAACAAGTCGGGCAACCATCGTAATGATTCCTGCAGGAATGCCTGGCTTTAATGGAAGCATATACGATAGATTTGGAAGCTACCCTTGTAAACTGTCGCAGTATTATTTCAGCAAACTATTTTATTTTCCAGATACCTACTGTGTTGAAATACGTCCTTTGTCATTTTCAGTTGCTGCAAAACCGTGGAAGTGTGCTGCACAGGTTGAATTGTTTAGACCAGACTATAATGACTATAGGATTTCACGTGCGCGAATATTTAGTAATCCTCAAGAAGACTTTCCATTTTTGGAACTGTCACAAGTGGTTCACATTTTAGTTGATACTCCCAATGAGGCAAAATACAAAAACATAGAATGGGTGGAAAAACTTTTATTTAAATTTACACATCATGAGAAACTAGTACAAGATGTATACTGCATAGCCTTTGTATTTTATGGAGAGAATAAGCAGATTTTTGCGCCAATAGGACAAATAAAACACATAACTATTTTGCTACCGGAAATTAGCTTTCATAACAGCAACCATATAAAAAGTCATACAGTTTTACTAAGCACGTGGATAGAAAGTTTGTCCATCGAAACCGTTACTGAAATTGCGCTACCAGCAAATGAGCAAGTTTCTTGGCATGTTAGACCATTAACACTTTTTGCAAGTCCATTTCCTGATATCGTAAACAAATGTGACACAGGCAACTTAGTTCGACATTTTTTTCTAGGAAAGCAATATAAATACGGAAGTGACGTACTCCAACTATACTCATTCATTTTACGGGATGTTATGGGCAATTACACGTATCCACTTTTCTCAACAAGAAAATATGTCTGTATATTAAACGAACGAGTAGCTAGACCACAAAAGTGGCAGAGTAGAGCAAAGTGGACGACTCTTGTGCTATATTGGAATCAGCAAGACCAATACGAGTTTTCAATTTTTATGCATGTTTCGGTTGCAAACCTTCAGTTTGTCAGTTGCGGAAAACCCCAAATATTACCGTTTCAGTTTCAAGAGTTGATCGTTGCTTACGGTCAGTATGTCTGGCTCTCTATTTTAGTTTGTGTGATTGTACTTTGTATACTTCTTAATTTAGAAACCGAGAGAAAGAAAATGGGCTCACTGTATGTAACACTGACCAACCTGTTATCGATCTACAAGGTCTTGTTGGAACAAGGCGATCCGTTTTCTGTATTTATTATTAAGTACTTTAAGATTCGTATTTGCACCGGTCTATTTCATTTGATGGGAGTGGTTTTAAGTAATGCATACAGAAACGTGAATGTGTACAATTTGATTTTACCTCGTGCTAGAATTCCTTTCGAAACACTGAACCAACTGCTGGAAAATAGTTTCAAAATGTTTACTATTAGTGGAGAGATTTATAACTCGGAAATATGGAATTGCAGTTACTCTTTTTTAAATTCCAGACATGCAAAAGTAATAACCCATGGAGGGAAAACTTATTGCGTAGTCTCTCCGCTTCGTCAAGTTGGGGACATTGGCAAACCAAAGAATGAAGTTGGGATTAAATTTAAACACAATGTAAAAACATTGTTGAACGCAAGTTATTTACATAACAACACGATTGACATTTTCGCTCAAAGTGAATTGGAATTTGACTTCTCGAAAAATTTCACCCAATTGAACAAATGCAAATTTCGTGGCAGACGTTACAACTTCAATTGTTTCAGAAATACCGAGCTTGCAGTTTTAACACAGGAGCTGAGAAAATGCGAAAACACTGCATTATTTTTACCGGCATATTTAGCCACTACAACCGCAAAGTACCTGCAACGTAGCGGCATCTCGGCTGATATTAGCTCAGAAACGTTTTCAAATATAAGCTTGAGAATGAACCCCACAGGCTTGGTGCCTCCATATGTGCTGCGGCGAATAAAGAGTATTAAGCAATCAGGCATTTTAGAGTGGTGGAGGACTGTATTGGGAACAAGCAAGTTTGTGCCAATTCAAAAGTCGTTAAAGGTTCCAGACCTGGAGGGAAACGTTTTAGTAATATTTGTAGTCTTATGCGGTGGTTTGGTGCTTGGAACTAGCGCTTTTCTGTTGGAAATAAGGAAATATATTTGGAATCGGCTGTGTATTTGCAAAAACGGGTTAATTAGTTTGCTGTGTTTTAGGATACCTCAATTTTTAAGACGACTTTTGTCATACTATGTTCGACAAATATAAACTTTTCTAGCGTCAAAAAATAATTTGTTTTTAATAGTTTGTCTTTCTAAAAATCCCAATGTGTCTAGTGGCGTCTAGTTTGTACAAAAACAGTTCGTTGAAGAAACGTAACCCATAATCCTGTTTAAATGACAATACATTAAATGTAGCTTCTAAAACATATATAATTTTTACATGTCAGTTTGTATCAGCAGGAAAAAAACTGGAAACCGCGACCGCGTATTTACTTTGTACAGAATTCAGAAGTTCGTTTTTGTGTTTAGGTAAATGCATGCAATAACAAATTCTTTATGATGTTCAGACGAAGATACAAATTTAAGCACATATTAAAGTAAAATTACAGTAACTGAAGAAATAAAAACTTAATTGAGCAGCATTACTAAAGCTCAGCTAAAATGCAAATAGAAACTTAATTTTAATATTTTACTTGGATTACAAATCCAAACCTAGTCTGAAGTTAATTCCTTGCAATTTTATACATATCTATATTTTATACATTTTAAACAGAATGAAAGTGTTAGCCAGAATTATTTCGAGATACGACATAATATTAAAATATTAAGGAGGCACTTTCACGTTATCGTTCAGATGTATTAAAATATAGGTTTTGCCAGTTTTAATTTAGAATGCTTGTGTTAAATAATGAACGCGGTATTTTCTGCTTTTTATGAAATGTAGATGCCAATAGACTTGCTTAAAGTTGCTACGCCTAATCTGTATTTGTAATCTGATAATCTGTAATGTATCCCGGAGCTTTGGTAACGACCATGTTTACCCTATTAAGTTTCTGGGTTGTCGGATTCACGGAAAAACTGGATAAGTCCCATGGACGGTTTTTTGACTCTTGGTACGATTTTACACCATTTCTTTAATATAGAACTCTTCAAGTATTAAATCGAATAGGTTATTGCACAATCGGTGCACAGTTTGTTCCCTACTTGATAGCCACTAATTGCATAGTTGTAATATCGATTTTAAGCATTATTATTAAATTTTTTGATCGACTTCCTTTCTCAGCGTCAATCAATTTTGTAATGGGTGCATTTTTGCTCTTTTTGGCATTAAAAATTGGTTGCCATGAAGGAGGGCTGGTGCTGAAATCATCGATTCTACTAAAGCGTTATTTTTTGTTGGAACCTTGGAAGCATTCAAAAAAGTTTGTAAGATCCTGTTCAGATCTGCGAGTTTACGCAGGGTCCTACTTTTTCATGGAAACAAGTATTTTTCCGAAATGCATGAATTTGATTATTAATCAAGTGATAACACTTTTGTTGTCCTTTTAAGCGTTTATGCATTATAAACTTTGATAACTGGTTTTGATTTGAATTTTAATTGGTTAATCGTGTAGAATTCTTATTGGGCGTAACCAAATTTACAAAGATTGACGAAACTTGACGGCTAATCAAGGCTGACTTATGTATATAATCATGGCTGATCAGATATAAAGGGTTGTTAGTTTTACCCAAGTAATGCAGATAAATACGGCTGTGCTTACTATTACAGTAAAATTATTTTAATAAAAAATTAGTGTTAAACATTCATGTTTAACTATATTAGAAAATTTTCGAAGTCAGCAATGTCTACACATGCATACGTAGGAAATGAAGTCATAAGAGGATTATCGAAACCTTTACTTGGCTATATTAACAAATTTATACAAAAACGTTTATCGGTTAAAATCAAACTTGTAATACAAATATACATCTGCAAAAATGTGTGAGCCAAAATTGTATGTCTTATAAACTCTAGCGTTATAATTTCGTAATACTGTCTGACTTTGTTGGGAAACTTAGAACGCAAAACGTATTGATTTTTCTAATTCCATAAGTATAGGTATTTCATGTGTGCTGCACGTGTTCAATACTATTAGGCCACTAGAAAGAAAAATTATATTTAAAATTTCCAATATGATATATGATATTTCAAAATCAATTTAAAACAAAAGAGGCTTTGCTTCATTTTTTATAACCAATTTAGATTTCTATTTTAGACAAAACTGAAATTTGCTGACTTGCTTTGTAAGAATAGTATGCGATCAGCAAACAATATGAGCTATGCAAGTGGCCCACTGCAAGCATAGTGATGTACATACGTATACCATTCTTGATATTTCCTGGAATATAAGTGTTTCAAATATAGTAAAATATTCCTAAAATTTTCAGTTATACCATGGTTACTCTCCAGTGAAAGCAACTAGGTTAATATTTGTACACTGTGTAATTGCCACAAGGCTCTATCGTGGACATCACATTTTTGCCAATTGCCACCGCAAGAACTTAAATGTAACCAATCAAAACAACTGAGAAACAAAATGAATATTGCAAAAAGCAGCGCTGGCTGGGAAAAATGGACTACACAGTTAGTCCTCAATGGACACTTCCTGTTAGTTCTACCGATAACCTTTGACAAACACACCCGCAAGTTTCAACCCACCCCATATAAGATTGTACTATGGATTTGGTACTTTCGCATATTGTCTCTAACATTAGACAACATCTACTTGGTATCGCAAGTCCCCTACGTATTTCAAGAAATGGAAAATGTTCAAGAGTTTATGAACTTTTCTGTGCACATCACCACAAGAATTATTGCCAATTCGCCTTGCTTTGCTCTGGGTTCAAATGTTGACGAAACAATTTTACTGTTTAACACTTTGCTTCAATCTAGAAGATCCTGGACAGGTAATAGAAATACCAAAAGAGAATATATTTTCAAATAATATATTGTGTTTAAACACTTTAAATTTTCAGAACATTTTGGTTCGTGGAATAAGCCATTTTCTGGAAAAACTGAGCGCAGATGGACTTTGTACATGCAACTGAGCTGCATCTTTGCCGCTGTTCAAGGCTTATTTCCTCTCATTCCACATTTCCAAAACGGAATGTCTCGTCGATATTGGCCATCCCAGTATTTACCAACCAAGCTGTATAATTCCATTCCGGTTATGATAGCTACTGCTGTACAGGAACTTCAGTTAAGCATTTTAGGAATAAATGCAGCTATGTATCCCGGAGTGCTGGTAACCACTGTGTTTACGTTCTTTAGCTTCTGGATTGTTAGCTTTGAAGAAAATCTGAAAAAATCCTACGGGCGGGCTTTCGACTCCCGGTACGATTTTAAACCTTTTCTCCAATATAGAACGCTTCAAGTACTAAATCGAATACTTAACTTTACTATTGGGTCGCAACTAATTCCACACATGATAGTAACTGCTTGCATAGTTATAATTATATGTTTAAGTACTCTTATTAAATTTATTGATCGACATCCTCCAATCGCCGCTATAAATTTGGGAATGGGAGCGTCTTTTTTGCTACTTGCTATACAAATTGGATTTCATGAAGGAGGTCTCCTTTTTAAAAAGTCGATTGCGGTAAAGCGTTATTTTTCGTTGGAATCTTACAAGCATTCCAAAAGGTTTGTCAGATCTTGTAGAGATTTGCGAGTTTACGCAGGGTCCTTTTTTTCATGGAAACGGGCACGTTTTTAAAATGTGTGGGTTTTATTATTGATCAGGTAATAACCATTTTGCTCTCGTTTTAAAATAATTTTCGATTATGTTGTAACCAACCACACGTAGCTTCGGTTGTGAAACACGTCAACTTAGTTGCGGTTATGTCAGATGTATAATAATAAGCTTATGGGCGTAACCTAATTGCCAAAATCCGATTGGAATCTTACGAAGCGTCTAAGACTTTACATAATATGGAATATTGATTAAATCGGATATTCCAAATTATGTTTTTTATTTCATGACAATCCTTTTATAATCAAATACATTTTGTGTCGGCTCTCGTACAGCACGAGTCGTGCTTGCAATTTTCGTTTAAAATGTTCTAAATAAATAATGTTTAACAGACGTATATTGTACTAAGGCTTGGTAATAAAATATTAGTAAAAAGCGTTGATGATTACTGAACTTTTAGAACCTAAATTACACACGACACTTTCAATCAATCGGTTGCAATGGTTTGACGTCAGCATTATGCTTAAGCTTAAACTAGATATTGTTTGACAAGACAATTATGAGCAACAACGGAATCTATTGAATGGCGCTACTAAACGCAGTGGCTCTTTTATGCAAGAAATTATATGCGGAATTTCTGCATCTTTCATTAACTCGTGTTGAATTTCTTGTTTTTCTGCCTTTCTAAGATTAAGAGCTTCTATAAATTCACTTTACATTTTTTCCTGAATCTAGGGAATGTTAGCCATGGAATATTACAAATGCGTTAGAGTTGTAGCACGGTTTCATAAACTCCCAAACAAAAATTTACAGCTTGGGCTAGAAATTGCTTTGGGTGATTCCCATATCCCGGAATTCTTTGGTAGGCACGCGATCAAAAAGCGAGCATTATACGCGAAGAAAATCTTTCCGGCTGCTTTCACCGCTTTTCTTACGAGCTGCTATATTTTGTCGAAATATGGATTCATCAGTTTGCTGGGACCTGGGGCAAATCTTGACAGAAATGGAATGGCAACTGAAATTAAAAGTTTGTGAAAACTTATTACGATACAAATTTTGTATAAAAATTATATAAAAAATATTACGGCCAAGTAAATAAAGTTGGTTGTATTACTCATCATCAACCAACATTTCTCTGAAGGCTGTAGCAAATTTCTTATCCGAAATCTTGACTTCCTCTAAACGAACGCCCGGAGTACTTGGAAACTTGTCAATTATCCACGTCGTTAAACACCAAGTAGATTTAAGGGCTACCAATTTATGTGGGTGACCAATGACGAAAACTGTAGAGGTTTGCAATGTAAAGTTAGTGGAGTGTTTTGAATATGGATCAGTTAACCCTCCGATTTGCGAAATAAGACAAGTAGAAAATTTTCGAAATAAAACAAGTACAAAATTTGCAATTATGGAATGAACAATGGAAAGAGACTGAACTTGTTTGTTGTCAGTTTTCAAAATCTGATAATATAATGTACTGCACGTTATGAGCATACACCTCGTGTATATAAAAGTGTATAAAAATGCAAGTAAGGAGTCAGCTGCTTGCATGCATAAAGTCTCACAATAAATGTCTCATTCTCTATTCAGTTTTAATAAAGTGAAGAGTGAAACCCAGTAAATTCTGATCAAAACCAAATGCAAATCATCCTGCCACCTACTGACCTTCTCTTTCACTCATTTCATGCCATCGGATATGACATTACCCCAATACAGCTGCACGTTGGCTGTTCTGAGCTGCTGATCAAATCAAATCAATATCATTTATCCCTTTAAATTATCATTTTTTTGTGCTGTTCGTGTACATTTTTTAGAGAAATTATTGCTGCTTACGCAGAAAATTAGTGTTTTTGACAGAATAACGAGCAGTCTAGATCCATCACATGTGTGGCGGACCAACTTACTCGTATATACTATGTTATTGTGATGGTTATATTTTTTACAAACAAGTATGTAAATCAGTTGTGTAGCCAGTATTTTAATCAAACAAACGCTTAAGAATTCATATAAAATCTATCGTGACTATGCTAGTGTGGTGAAAACCCCATGAAAAATCACTCAATTGATGTTTCCAAGAAAATAAGCTGCAAACGGAAATTAGAAATTAAAAATAAACCATTTGACTTATACAAGCAGCTATCCAAAATATATTCTCTTACGTTTAAACATATTATTTAAGTGTTGTCTATTAAGAATTAGGCCAAATAGAAGGTAGTTCAAGTTATCATTCATGATCCTTACTTGGTTATAAAGTCCGGTGGATTTACAGATTACCGGAGCAT
>CM056171.1:62406554-62425152 GCA_029691765.1 Entomobrya proxima | reverse complement strand
TGATTTATTTCAAAACTTAAATTTATCACTTTTATTCACTATGAAGTGCATTTATTTTGGATTCGCCGTAGTTTGTAAAAAGTTTGTTTATTTACAAAAAAAAGTTACAGCTGCTTTGTAACAATTTGCAAAACTTTCATAATAACAATCTAAAACGCAGTATATTTATTTATTTCTCCAATTCCCGACAGATCCCTTCAGTATTGGAAGGACTAATCTTCAAGAACTACTTGCACATTTTGGAACAATATCCTCTTTAATAAATTTACAGCAAAGTGGATTTACTTCTTTTGGATAATCAATCAATTTTCCCCTTCGGCGTTTCTTTAGCTTTCCCTTCCTCTATAAGATTTTATCCACTCCCCTCTTATCTTTCCCTCTCCCTGACTTTCTCAGTATTCCCTAGTTTTAGCACCGGTGACCGTCTTTCCTTTTTTCACCTACCCCGCCTCAATTTTCATTTCCTTTCGAAACCTCTTTAACTTGGTCCCTTTCCTCAAAACTCTCCTCCTATTTTTTTTCTTTATTAGCTCGCTGCTTCAGCAGTGGAGCTATTGCAGATGTCGGTGTCCGTGTGCCTGTCTGTCTGTCTGTCCGTAGACTTTATTTTTACACCAGGTTAAATCTGCTCTAGACCAGGCTGTCATATTATCGTCTTTAGCAGCGAGCATTTTTAATGGTTTACCATGGATGTTTTATTTCGCGATTGTCACCCCCGCTTTTCCCTTGTCGTCACATCTTCTTCTCTGCTTCGTTTCCCCATCTGCTCAAACTCATTTGCCTCCATCGACAAAATACCCGGGAAATCCCTCCAGGTTCCCTAGTCGCAAACAATCTCACGCATCCTCTTTTAACTTACTCCTATGCTTAACCCTCAATCTACCCGGGTCATTTTCTACAGGCACGTACCCAGGTTTTAGGTCTGGGGTGGGCACGCCTTTTGGTAAACTATTCCTATGCAATGATTTGTAAAATACACAACCAACAATCGTGTACATGTTAATTAATTCTATTTTTAAAGTAGGATTTTAAATGAAATTTGTCTCTAACAATTTAATTTAAACTCTACATAAACACGTATTTTGTACAATACACTAAAACGTCATTTTTTGCTGCGGAAGATAACTGATTAACATTGTGGGCCGCGGAATTTTGCAGCTCCATTTAGAAACTCAAGCATGACTTCTACTTCGTCTTACAGTTGCATAAACGTGCACAGGAGTTCACCCTAGTGCGATGAGACGGCCCTCAATCATGGTGCTTTTAAACAAGGATTTACTTGACCGTAAACAGAAAAACAGCTTTGTTGTTCAAATCTGGGAAGATTACAAAGAATCTTTAAACTCTTAAGTTTTTATAAAACTCTTCTTTAAAGTTGTGTTTCGTGTAGAAAATTTTCCGTTTTATGTAGATGGGTATTTTGTGTTCTACTTATTTTTTACACAGTTACAACTGCTTTTACCGTGTTTAGGTTTTGGGGCATTATACTACAAGGATTATAGTGCATTGAATATTTCTGACTTCCTGTGGTTTTTACTTCGATAGTAAGATTATTACAATCTCTGGATATTTTTTTAAAAATATTTTATTAAATATTCGTTCTTAAATCTTTTCTGTGTCTTCAACAACGTTGAAGATATCAGTAAAACGTGATCATTATAATAATGTAAGTCGGCATTAAATTCTAAAGTGGCTTTGCTACTGTTTTTGTAAACAAAAAGTTTAAATATGGAATTTTATAAAAACGATGGAATAATGATTTTGCTAGGGCGCATCTTTGTCCAGTAGTTTTCAATATTTGCAAGTATACGAAAATTCCACCGAAAGATTTTGAAAATCTGAAACCGTGGTAGTCATTCCACAAGGCAAATTTTGCACAATTTTCGCAAACTCTGTACGATATAGAAATACATTATAATAATGCGTCAGCATTTGCTTCCTTTTCAAATAAAGTTTCAGTCAAGAGATAGGCTTGTCTTGCAAAACTTGAGAAAATGTCAACTTCTTTGTTGGTTCTTTCCATATTGCTAACATAAGTTCCTTTCAAGCTCTTGAAACAAACATATTTATGCAGCAACTGGCAAAGTATGTGTAAGACGAATTCTACCTGATAAATATGGGTTTTAGACTGAATTAGATTTGAATTCCATGATGCATATTCAAAAAGTTGACGTAAAAATTGTTGCTATTCTCTGGAGCTTAATTTCACTGCCACAACTTCTGTTTTAAGTTAACTAGAGCCTTTTCCGGAGCAACGGAACAATTGCAGGAATACGCCCAAAGGCTGTGAAATAAAAGGCAGTTTTGCTTAGATTGTAGAATAAATACTTGCACTTCCAACGTAGGACGATTGCTTTCATTTTTGCACATGCTGAATAGAAAAAAGTATAACTGGCTCTACAAATTATTTTCGATTTTTGGGCAACAATTGACACCTAAATGAACAATTGTCGTTACCAAAAAATCCCAACTAAACGCACAAACAAAACGTAAGCGTTTTACCAATTTACGCTAGCACTATATAGTTTTTATGAAACAACCATAATAACGAAGACATATTTAGCTGCTTTCTAACCATATGTTTTACAAATTTACAGTTGTGTTAATTGGTAAGAGATATACAATTAGAAAATATGCGGTTATCATTTAACTTTTTTAATTGTTCTGGTTGCCAACGTTTTGTACTGCTGCGTATTTGAAAGGTTTTCGTACAAGTGCAAATTGATTCGTAAAAGCTGACATTACAATTTGTCATGAAATGCTAAACGTATGCTGTCATTGAAGATATGAAGAACGACGAATAAATAAATTTATTTTAATTGACAAAAGTACTCGTCTAAATAATACAGAAGTTGTTTTAATAGTACTTTACAATCATTTGTTATAATTTAAATCTTCAGTTCGGTTTTGGGGCACCAGTCTGGGGTGGGCACGGGCACCATGTGCCTACCCCCTGGGTACGCCAATGATTTTCTATGGTCAAATTGGCCGCACTTCTGGTCACAATACAATTTGCCAACCGTCCAGAAAGAATATCATGCCAGCCATAATTCACCGTGATCAATTTCAAAGGGGCCATTCCTTATCACTACAATCCAAGGGACCCTCTTTGCCCCCCCGAATGGCATCGGAATAATTATCTTTACCCGGGCAAATCTACCGGTGTCAACGTAAAGACAATGTTCCGAAGAATACCAGTTTGGTCCAGTGTCATAGTCCAGTTTTCTTTGGTCCACAGAGCCAAAGCACTCGACTTCCAACTAGGATCTCGTTATATTAAGTGATAAGAGTAATTCGGAGGCAGAAATTGCTTGAAAAAAACAGATAAAAGGGCTCTGCAAAGATGTTCAACTTCGAGGGAGATGTGAAGGTCGAGGGATTTAGGGTTGTGCTGGAGGCTATTAACGAAACCATTTGGGCTGGTGGGGAATGTTGTGTTTGAGGGTGGTTATACGGTTGGTAGTGGCGAACTTGGTGGTGGCGCCAAGCTTGGTGGCGAACTGATGCAGAGGTGGTAACTGCAATAAAAATAAGATAAGAATGTCAATAAGAAATGAATTTCGAAATAATTTTGTGTAACATTTTTAGGAGACGTTTAGACTAAAAATATTGACATGAGAATGAGTTAGGTGTAGCAAGTTCAAACTCGTGAATTTCGTTCCTGCTAGCAAGGAATAATTTTGCCTTTGTCGCTATTGGGATCTTTGGAACTTGGAAGTTCCAAGTTGCAACTCTTCTGCGCCTTTGCTACAGAGCGACGCCGCACAAGTATCTTAAATAATACGGTTAGACTCGGCAGCAAATTAGATCGAATAAAACCATAAACGTGTATGAGTATATAACTGTAATCAAATTACAATCCAGTATCTATTCACATTTTTAATATTTTTCTCCACCACTTTCAACAATAATCTAGATGTCATAGAGATAAGCGTAACGGAGATACAGAAATTGTCTGGAAAAAGCGGAAGAAAGAGTAAAAATTAATTCCGTCCCAGCAGCAAATAAAAAGATTTTTGCATGATAACAATTTAAACCTGGCATTGATTACTTTTTGACGTGTCTGGAGAAATGCGGTTACAACTTATACGAAAACTACATTTTGATTATCCTTGACGCCACAAAATCTAATATTGCTGCTTTCAATGCAGAATTATATTTTAGGTAGCTGGGGTTATTCAAGTGTCAGTGTGTACACGGGCATTCAAACATTTAAAATGTGGTGTTACCCTTGGATTATCATATACTGGTTTTTACTACTTAAAATACAACAATAACAACCGTATTACATTTGGTACAAATTATAATAACCAGTCAATGGGAAACCATAAAAATGCTCGCTGCTAAAAACATAAAAATCTAGCACATATAATACAACAACTTAAATTTTAAGAAGAAAGGTCCAGAGCAATTTAGCTTTGTTTTAAGCCCGTTTAGCCCATCTGCAATAGGTAAAACATCTCTAAAATAGATAATAATGGACCAATTAGACCAAGTTGGGCTTATGAGCTGCTTAAGGGCCAATTTTAGCTGGATTAGAGCCAACCTAACCTTCTTTAGAGCCCATTTATGCTGGTTTAGAGCCCATTTATGCTGGTTTAGAGCCCATTTATGCTGGTTTAGAGCCCATTTATGCTGGTTTAGAGCCAATTTATGCTGGTTTAGAGCCAATTTATGCTGGTTTAGAGCCCATTTATGCTGGTTTAGAGCCCATTTATGCTGGTTTAGAGCCCATTTATGCTGGTTTAGAGCCCATATATGCTGGTTTAGAGCCCATTTATGCTGGTTTAGAGCCCATTTATGCTGGTTTAGAGCCCATTTATGCTGGTTTAGAGCCCATTTATGCTGGTTTAGATCCCATTTATGCTGGTTTAGAGCCCATTTATGCTGGTTTAGAGCCAATTTATGCTGGTTTAGAGCCCATTTATGCTGGTTTAGAGCCCATTTATGCTGGTTTAGAGCCCATTTATGCTGGTTTAGAGCCCATATATGCTGGTTTAGAGCCCATTTATGCTGGCTTATAGCCCATATATGCTGGTATAGAGCCCCAAAAATAAAGTAGACGGACACACAGACAGACGGACACACAGACAGACAGACACACTACATCTTAATAAGCTCCTCTGCTGAAGCAGCGAGCTAATAACTGTAAAATACCAATTGAAAACCAAATTTTTTGAGGAACACATGCTTCGAGTGGGTGACGAAGCAGGAATTTGTCTGGAGACAGTAGGGAGCATTCGCATGGTAGACACCGCAGCACCATTAAATTACTCTGCTTCGTAGAATTCTCCTGGTCCGACATTGGAAGAAGTTGACGATTTGTTGGTGTTTTCATGTCGCCTTCTTTTGACAACCGCATAGGTTACGCTTCCTGATGATTAAGGTAGGTCGGCAATGACATTTTTGGGATTCAGTCAGATAAGCTTTCGGAAACCATTTAAGACATTAAGAAAACCATTAGTTTTTCCCAACAAATACGAAAGATGGTCAATTGTTCAATTTTAAAAGTTTTGAAAACTCACTCTTGACAAGACAAATACAACTTAATTTTAACCAGTTAATTTAATCGTACGATTCAAACTTTTGGATTACTGCAAATGACTCCGTAATTTATTTAAGTATTGTGACATTTAAATGTGTATTCTAGATTTATTGTGACATCATAAACGTTTAGCAAAAAAATTGAAATTGTTTTTTGGCAAGCTCAGATGAAATAAGAAAACTTTATGAAATGCTAGCGTTTAAGCTTACTATTGACTGAAAACACATTAGTAAATTTGAATTTGAATGAGATAATTAGAAACTGTTACAGCAGAAAGCCGCTTACGGATATCTTGTCACATTTGTACGTTGCTATCGTGGATAGGTTAAGTAAAGGTACACACTTTGGGTATGGTAATAATTGCAATGAATGTAGTACCATAATATGGTAAAGTCGACTATCTTAAAAAGTAAAACTACTGAGAAAGCCATTACATATTTATAATTGGTATATAAGAAATTATATGGGATTTTTAAAACAAGAAACAAAATTGATAAAAGTGGAAAAGTCCAATAAGTATTATCTAAGATTACTGCAGATTTCTCCAGGCACTATAACGTCACGTCAAACGTGTGATGTTGACACAGATTTATGGATTCTAGCAAATTCATATCATATTTATTCATACACCACACAGCCAGAAAAGGCAACTTGCATCTCTACTTAATTTCATTAAATCTGGTTTAAGAACTTTAATATTTAAATTAAATTGTCCCTTGGGTATACTAACAACAAGTACCTCCCATTGACTACGAACGAATCCAAATGAAATGCATCATTTCTGATAGATTTCTATGCGTAGTTTGCAGTGGAACACTTTAAATTCCGAATGGGCACATGCAATGCAGAGTGGCTGTAAGCGTTGGGAGCCACCCGCCGCAAGCGTTAACGCAGTGATAACTTATTAAACCATACTGCGTTTTTATGGTAACAGTAATGCTAATCCAAAAAACGGTGCAAACGATCTGGTAGACCAGTTTATAAAAAATCCTGGGAATACATACTATAGACGTTAACAACATACTAGATTTTGGATTATCTAGACTGCGATTTCTACCTTTGTATACTTTTTTTGGTTCTCAGAAACGTTTATCTAGCAATATTGGAGTTAAAGTGCAGTAAAAAAGCTGTACCTTACTTTTTTAAATACAATAAGCAGCTGTGAATTGAGTAATAAATAAGTTCTTCTGCATTTGTCTCGATGCATTTTTTAATCTCTACTCTCTGCAGCGGCTGCGGAACTTTTGGAGTTTGTAAAAAGTTGGAGTTTCGCAACAGCGAAAATATATCATGGTGAAATCTAACAGTTACAAGTTGGCTTTGAAATACGCGTGCTCATACAGACTGTGATTGCAAACTCAAAAATTCAGAGAATTTACATATCGACGGATCTTTTACGGAAAAAGATATGTGCTCCCCAGAATGCTCCGCGGAAAGATATATGTGCATGTTTGGGGCAAATTGGGATGACTACACAATAAGAACCGCCGTTAAAATCTCTACATTTCCATGCCCAAATCATATGGTTTTCATTGAGAATCTGCATTGCAAAATGCAGTTGAATATTGATCATACAAGTTTGGTTCTCTGCAAGTCAAACTTATTTCCTCATCTCAACTCCAATTGGTATCTAATCCCCAACCAAAAATACAGGGAATTAAAAAGCATGGTTTTCTGTCAATTTACTCATTGTCACGAATTCATAATCATTTCCGGACGATTAAAATTTTAACTGTTAGTGACTTAAGCATTATCTGCATAAACATGCGTACAAGAGTTTTCTCGTTTTGCTAGAATAATATTGACTTGCACTTATCTCTTTCCGTCCTGATGTCTGGCGAGCACATATCTTTTTCCGTTTTTGAATTTGATTTGCACCTATATTTTTCCGTATTTTGAACTGAGTGTCACTTATTTTTTTCGTAAAAGGTCCCTCGAAATGCAAGAATTCAAGAAAATGCTTAACAGTAATTTAAATTACTTTGCATCTTATTCCTTTTTATATTTAGTGTGAAATATGCTTGCATGAAAGCAAAGTGGAATGAGGTGAAGAGTAGAGGAGAGACAAGAGGTTTAGGCAATGGACAAAACCAGAATGACTTTATTTTGGAACTGACTGAACTTTTATAACATGGTTTGAGCACAGCTTCACTGTGCTCAGATAATTAGCATAATGACTGAGACGACGGTGAGGCGGCTACTCAATTAGGATTTGGGTAGCTACCGAGCTGGAAAATATTTTAACATATTTTACATTGCCCTTTCTTTTAATTTAAGGTACAATAGGGTTTTTTAAAAGAAAAAACAATGAACTCTAAAGTTGAGGTTAGCGGCCTACACGATGAGCTGGAACCTAATTGGCTGGTGCTGCTGGTTTGGTTGATCTGGAGGTGAGGACTCGGTGGAGGACTGTTGACGGATGAGAGCTGTGCTAGCTTCTGCTGTTTCCATTCCGGTGGCAATTTGCACCACCTCCTCCAATTTGATGGTGTCATCTTTGCTGAGGAGTGTCCGTTGGAGGCGCTCACTCGTCACCCCAAAAATGAGCTGATCCCTGAGGCGGATGTTGAGGTCCCACTCAACATCTTTTGATTTTTCGTAATTTCAGTTATTTTTTTGAAATTTTGCAAAAAACTGAGCTTGCCGGAGCCTGGATCTGGGGCGTGCTGCAATTGTGCTGTATTTTTCTATCGTATACAAAAAGTCAATGAGGGGTTACAAATGATGTATGACTTGTAACTGCCCGCCGATAGGTAGCGGCCATAAGCGAATGAATATGGTCCTTTGCATCGTTTAATTATATGGACACGTATACCCAGGTACAGGTACAACATATTCATGCAAGCAATTTGAGTAAACTACTAACAACTTCAATATTGCAGGCACTTGTTTACTCCGCATTTGCCATTAATTCCTATGGAATTGATCACAAAACTGGAGATTTATGAAGCATCAGCAATGCTTGTTGGGGATATCTGGAAACTGATAAAATTGAAGGCATTGTCATACAGTTGGACGCCGTTGGTACTATCGATAATAAAATAAGCTAGTATTTCAGTGCAGTTGGAAATGGCTTTCGTGGAATTGATGGACTAGGTGAATTTGGTTTAGACAAACTACTCAGTTCCATTCAATTGGTACTTTTCTCCGACATCATTCAGATGAAAGTGTCACAAGCAGACGGAGTCGTCAATGTTAGCAAGCATATTAGTGTTCCTGCATTTGGTTAAGGAATTGGTGAATTTAGTCAAACCACCAGTATTAACAAGGAAACCGGTCATATTAAAGGACTTCATGATCTTGATGGAATTGGAGCTTTGGGTTGACGTGACGCTCTTGGGCTTGCCAGGTTGTATTTCGTGAATATATTTGGTGTTCCAACTGTAGCTACTAATATAGATAGTTACTATGGAGGTATTTTCGCTTACCTTCAGACGATTCCAACCAGTGATAGTGCTAGTTCGCTCCAAATTTCTAGGGTTGCTGTTGATACCCTTATCTACAGAGGTAAAACAAAATTTTGAGTTTTTCAAAACTGCAAGTTATTCCCATTATAATTTCTTATATCTTTAGAGGCTATTACACCGGCTGCTATCCAGGATCAATTGGATATGGACAATCATACCGCCTTTTTACTAACAACGGCAGAAGAAGGAGAAAATGGAACTGACACTTGTATTGATATTGATATTGCTTTATTTATGTCTTAATAAGTGACAGCAAAGCTGATTTTCAACTACAAGACATAATATATGATATCATATACTCGTACTTATACTCGAAATTCATTGATCTTAGCGAATTATGATAATTTTGCACACACATTAGCAGAAACCAAATATTTAACACATTTTTGTTAATGAACAATTTGTGTGAACTATTTATTGTAACTAGGAATTAAGCAAATTGTTCTCTGTACAGATTTGAAGCCGTCATATTCTGAATGAAATGTAGGTTATGCCTAATTTTTTATCTTCTAATTGCAGGTTTCCACTATATGATTAGAGTTTTTCAGATGGTTGATCTAATAGATGTATATTCTTCTAAATCCTGTAAGTTCGTGCTATGAGCGTTGAGACACTACAAAGCGGAATTTGTGCCACGATCTATAATTTTAGTTTTCTTCATTTCAAGAAATAATTATAACAGCATTGCATTTGTTTGTAAATTTTAACAACAGACAGCATTTCACTCTTTTCAAGACTTCTTCGTAATAGTAGGAGAATAATGTACAAATGCGCAACACGACGTTCGCCTGAATATCCATATGATTGCTTGTACCATTGATTGAATCCGCATAAGAAAAATATTCCAAGTAACCATGAACAAATCATAATTTAACAAAAAATTTCAAATCAAAATTGCAAACTTATGTTGGTACTATAATCAACTTTGAATCTTTTTCAGCCCATTTTATCAATCGCATTGCTGTACTAATGAGCACGTGCATTGCAAAGTCAACTTGTATGATTTAGACGACGTCACAAAATATTTTAGCTGTTCGACCACGTCATTATGACACAGATTCGAGGTGCGGAAAGTTGATAGATTGAGAAATGCATTGAGACAAGCATGGAAAGATATATTTTACGATTTATAAGTACTTGTTATATTTAAAAATAATTTTTATTAAGGCATGCCTTTGCAATGTTTAATATATTAGCTACGTTTATTTTCTGCTTCATTGGAATACTTGGTGCTGTCACAAGCGGGGGATCTATTTATTTATCCGAACTAACTAACTTCAAACTTAAAAAAACAAGCCGACAAATCAATGAGGCACAATAAGAATTTGAAGTGCTTTTAATATAATAATGGTTTAAATCTCGATGAATCTTAGACAAACATCTATTGTAACGCGTTTTACGTTTTGCCTACCCACCCCAAGACCGCTTGGAACTACGAAACAATGTACTTATAGCTTTGAAAGCAACTAGAAGTATCTTTCTATTCCAAGATTTATGTGTCATCACCTTTTAGAAATAAAAAATGCCTGTCATATTATGTATGACTTATTATGTGTAGTCATTCACTGAAAATTGTAAAACGCGTCAAACCTACAATGGTCTTGGGGTTGGTAGCCTAAACGGAGGTATACAACACACAAGGTAGGCAAGTTACTTTATGGAAAACGGTGCAAATGGCAACATCGTTTTCTGCCAAATGTACTTGGTAGGCAAAAATTAAATGGTACCTTTTTATGATATTTTAAGTATAGGTTTTAAAGATAACGATCTTCCACAAGCATTTTCAGTACTGATATCTAAGTTTGGAGTATTCAGAAATGCAAATAACTATATACTATTTATAAATGTAAGCTTCATATTACTACTTCTCTAGTCCATATCATTTTGCTCACCGTTCTTTGCACATTAAAATCTTTCATTTCATTTCCTTCCATCCACTTTGTATGTTAATATAAATGTGAAAACGGGATTAAAAATGGTAAGAATTCTTTATTTGCCGAGCTTTCGACAACACACGTATCTTTTGTATTCAGCTTGGAAACCTGTATTAAGATAGGTTGTGTCACAATGGCGTCTCCGACAACAGTAACAAAAGTTTGCTTTATAAAAGTTACAAGGACAAAAATAAGCTGGAATGGTACACATTTTCTAAAACACTCAAGAAAAGGTGTTGCGTACTTTAGACGTACTCACAAAACGTAGGTTGGGTTATTGCTTGCAAATTCAACCCAATCGATTACTCATTCAAAACTTGTAAACAGCCAAGCAAGTCTCATTTTAACCATTACCCAAACCCAGAAACTGTTCTTGAAACATGAGATAAATACGGGAGTACTTATAATGCTTGTTAAACTTAAGAGTATAACAAGCTCGAAAGGGTTAGAGTATAACATACCTGTTCTTAAGAATGTGATTGGTTCAACGACATGACACAAAATGAGAACGGTTGGATTTTATTCCTCCTTTCATTCAGATGGCACAAACGTACTTGTCATTAGATATTTTCAAAGGTATCCTGACATGTTTCTGCATAACTAGGCAAAATAATAAAGCTAGACCGTATTTGAATTGGAAACATGTCGTTTTTAAATGAAAGGTAAGCTAAACTGGATTTTGTTAAAACAAAATCCTATCAAGTATTACATTACAAATGTAGTTTCAAACGTTACCGGTGCACTAGTTTCGTAAAAGAATATGCGACCCGAGAATCCACATTTGTGTCGGTTCACAAAGTGTACAAGTATTTCTGCTGCGCAAAATAAAACCCAAGCAGCATTTCTTATGTGGCAATTGCAGAATATAAATGTACCTTGCTGTCATAATTTATGATACATTTGACCTGCATTGAATCTGCATTGACGTTTGTTGAACTTTATTTTTGTTACAGATTAAAGCCGCATAAAGTTTACTGCTGTGGCAGTGGAAGATAAGTTGCTGAATAGATAAAGATTCAACTTCGGAATTACTTGCGAGAGAAAAGTAGTATACGTGAAGACATGAGACAGAAAGATAAAATTCTTTATTATTATAAATCCAGTATTGTGTTTAGCAGCATTATATCATCCACTTCCTAGCAAGTTGATATCCTGGTTTTGTCTGAATACGTAATATTAAGCAATTTCAATTATTTTTAGACATTAATGAAAGAAGATGGCAATAAACTCTAAACGAATTAGATAATAGACGTATGCTCATTTAATAAGCAAGTGTGTTTTGTAATAGGATGGGTTTTACGCCGGAACTTGTCCTACTTCCGAATTTCATGAATATGTTTAAAACAGGTGTCTGGTTAAACTGGCTGTTAGTGAGTGGGGAACTTTGTAAATATGGTAACTTAATATCCCGACATGATTTTATAAATAAAAATAGAGAAAGTCGCCTCTAAATATGTATTTTTCCTTTTTTACTACTAACTGCTTAGTTAGTTTGCAATAACTACACATTTAAGTTAAGCTATTCAAAATTGCAGATATCGGGATAGTGGCTTGAGAAGCGATGTCTGTCTTGATTAACGTTGAATCTATTATGGACTCAAGAAGTAGGCAAATATTCAGTTATGGGCCTTTTTCTGGCCTTAATACTGATCATGATTAGAAGACAATGAACTAATGTTATCCAAAGGAGCCAATTAGTCGTTTTCCATCCAACAATTCTCACATTTTCATCCATATTCTCAGGCCATTCGAACCATTGTTATTCATAGAGTAAAATAGTAACATAGTGTACAATTTTTCATATCTTCTCTGTGCTAACACGTTCATTATCACTGCTTTCCCGAAATCAACTACGAGTAGGAGCAGTCCAGTCCAGGAAGGAATCTACTCTTCAGCTCATCTCCCAATAACACAAACGTAATCATGATATGGCGTTGAACTACTACATAAACAAAATTAAAGAACTTCAAAAACGCCTTTCATGCAGTTTTTGAATTATAGGAATTAAAACAGGACACTGGGTTGCATTTTCACCTCTTTCAACGGCAGTTGGATATCGGCTTTCCGGTCTTTCCAGGCAATTTCTGCCTTCCCATTACGTTTTTCACCATATGACAGCCAAACTGGTATTTCCTTCGGAAACCTTTCTTTATATTGACAAGCTGAGAATTTTAAGCAGTTTCATAAGCTAAGGAACAAGGGCGTGGCGGGCAAACTGGGAGGTTGAGCTTTCCAATGCTCAAGAATTGTCCAAGGATCGTTCTGACAAGTTATGGGGTGATTACGTGTTCGGAATTTATGAAGGTGAAGCAGCATGGCTGGCCCGATAATTAGATTCTTTGTAGAAGGTTGGCCAATCCGAATGGGACCAGGACTGCGGTAGGGTCACGTTGACCGAGGAAAGTGGACCGGAAATATTGAGGGTTAAGTGTAGGAGTTAAAACGGGAGGAGCCGGTTTGTGACTAAACGAGGAGGAGCCTTTATTTGGGGAGTGCAGCTTTGATAGACTTTTATAGGAAATTTCTACTTAACAATCAACTCAAGTTTTGCGACATTTTCAAATTGTGTGCATAAAAAGCCATTTGGAAAAGATTTGGAGACGAAAACTGATATGACCAGAGCAGAAACGACTAAAGAGTAGAAACTTAGAGAAAAAATGTAAGATGAAAATTAAAAGTATTTTAATGACTTGGGTTTTGATGTGTCTAAAAATTGTGTGACTACGTTTTTATTGACGTAACTCAAGCTGGCCACCGCATTATGCTAATGATTAAATGAATTTATAAATGAATCGTAATAGTTGCTTGACAAGCTTGATTAAAGTATACGGTAGACAATGGTCATACACCAGCCTATAACCTGCAAATACAAAGTCTACAATCAATTAGCTGTTCAATTCCACTTGGTGGGTTTGGTTTGTTGTTAAAATAAAATTATATCAATCAGAAGTATGCCTAACATTTAGTTAATAGAAATTTTTAGATGCAAATAACTTGGCACAAAGCCATAGGCTAATACGTTACCTTAACATGACTCTACCCATTAGTTTATCATGTTTACTTGCAAACGCTACAAAATGGAGGGCGGAGACTCTTTTGATTTTCTTCTTCTTATTCATCTATACCATAAAGTCATTTGGAAAAACAATTGTAGGAAGTAGACCCGTTACTTCCTAATGACTGCATTTTGCAAGAACAGAAAGTACATCTAAACATTTTTACACTGTAGTTGTTGTTGCATTGAAGATTGCGTAAACAGATATTTTAAAATGTCAGCTTTCGAAAGACACATAATGCAACTTTCTGTTGGCTAGACTACATTGCATATCTTCGATGCCATGTAGTATTTTGGTATGGCTTTGCAGAGTTTTTTATTTGCAGATCAATCATTGAAAGAAGCCAGATGACAGATTTAATCCCGAATGAAGTATGATCTTTGGAACAAATGCAAGCTTTTCTGGTTTCTGTTTTTTTAGTTTATACTGTGCAATACATTTGTACAATATCAAAACGCCACAAGACCGATTCTGTAGTGCTGCTTTGATATAAACATTTCCTCCAAACAACCAATTCACTTTTTAAAACAGGTTCATATAAAATCTACAAAATTAGCCATTTTTTTACAATTTACATTGTTTTTGCCAAATTGGCTGGAATTCAGAAGTAATGATATTGCATATTATTGTTAGTAGTTAAAGTGAGTATAATTAATAGATACAGAGCGTTATTTTTTTCTAGTTTGCTGATTTTATTCGCACTATAACTTATACATTCTGCGTTTGTGGAACTTGAAACAATTTTTAATGTGTTCCCCGAAGTTTATAATTACTCAGAAATATTGGTACTTCTACGATTCAATTAAATTTTGTACAGTTTCTGGGGTCGATTTCTCTCATATCTGTTTTTATTTTTCCAAATTGACGTTCCAAAGCAACTCTTTCTTCATAAAAAGTTGCTGTTTTAAGTAACTGAAGCTACCAATGTCCATTGGATCAGTTTCCGTATATTTTTTGGAGTGCTTTCTTTGATGTGAAGCGATTTCCGCATTTTTCATGTACCTTTTTGACACAGCTTGTGGCCAATCTTGTCATAAACAATGATGAAAAGTTGTAAAAATGATAGGCAATTGCGGTTTTTGAACATGCAATTATCAAAATCTTTCCAAATAGCTTTCTATATATTGCGGTGGGACGCAATGCATTATTTACTCACTTCATTTTGGTTATAGGGTTGTTTTTGGAGCTGACACAAATTGATTTTCCGAATGAGGGCCGATATACGCTTTCTCCGGCTTCGATTTCTAGGTGGCGTATTTTCTCCTGCAGCCTTTGCTGAGCAGATTTTTTGCTTGCAATTGATCAGGTTGTACTTGATCTTCACAGTGATGCCTTCAGTTTATGTCGCTGTTCGTAACCATTTAGTGGAAGAAATAGCCTTGGAAACGCCAACTTCGTGTCGTATACTTCCGGGCAAAGTTTTGATGACAACTTCAAAATTATTGTTTTTTTGGTTTGTGAGATATAAAACTAGGAACTTTTCTCTTTAGAACCATACCAACGAAAACTCTGCAGCATGATGATAAACGCTTATAAAATGACGATACAAATCAGCAAACCAGAAAAAATAACGCTCTGTAAATAAAAGATGTGTGTTTTTCGAAAACAAACAAGCTAGGATGGAGTCATTCAGAAGTATAAACACCATTGTTTTATTATTAGATAGTTTTATCAACTCAACTGCTACAACGCCACACAAAAATCCTTTTATTTTCTTACACAATACGTTAATGTAGATATAATTCTTTTTTTTTCAGCGTAAACGGATAATACATGGATATTAAAACCATGGAAAAGTTTAGCCTTGGCAAAATGAAGGCTAACAAATTTGTAGAGCATCCTCCTTTGAAAATAAAGTAAACACATTTTAATAATCCTAATTGAGTTCATCCCTTCGTAAACATGTTTTGTTATTTTATCCTTAGTATTGTTATTCATCAGTTCATAGTAGTTCGGTTTGTTTTTGTGAGTAGTCGGTGCAAATATTTTCAAACAGAAAAAATCAAATCAAGTGAAATCGAATACAATTTGAAATATAAAGAATTTAAAAACCATAAGCTTCACAAACATTTAGAAGCAACTCTAAAACCCATTTTGCAGTGATACGGCAAATTATGCAGCCGTCAGTCAAAAAGGTTTCTCTACTTCATTAGAAGTTTTTTTAAACCTATAAAAATATGCGGTGTCTTAACCTTATCACAAAAGTTCTCCGGCAGATCAAGTCTTCAAACCACCACCAAGTCCGCGGAAAACTCACGTTCATTCAGACGTACTACAAATGGGCTGCACGTTTTGGATGCTCTCCATACAAAATTTGTTTTTCGGACGAACAGAAACCCAAGCTTCAGAAGAGTAAAATTTTAATGGTAACACTGCATTCCATACACTTAACCAAGTCAACAACACATGTATTATTATTATGGTAACCGGCTATTAACTCCCGAACCAACTAGCTCCCGGTGGTCAGTTAGTTCCCCGACCCACTTGCTCCCAGACACATTAGCTCCCTTACCCACTAGCTCCCGGACCACTTACCTCCCATGTCATGTTGCTCCCTGTTCAATTTGCTCCCAAACTATTTGCCCCCATAGGACTTTAGCTCCAAGGCAAGTTTGCTCCCAACAATTGACTAAACAGTGCATATTCATTGAGATACAACCTACAATAAAGAACACGAACAATTCTAAGAGCATAAAACCGTTAACCTTACATTTCATTTAACGTTAGTTATGCCTTCTCATATTATTTTGACCAGCCTTGCACATTATATTATCATTTGTTATTTTGAGAGTTTTTATTATTGCATAATAATTTTATTACTTTCAGGTTTATCTGTAGGGCCAAGAAGAAAATAATTTCAACTAAATCTAGAGGAAATAAATTAGATTGATCTACTATTTTCTATCAATCAATCAATTAAATCTCCGTCCTGGATTTTTACGTTGATTGGGCTTGTGTATTTTTGTTATTTTAAAGCTGATTATTTTTCACTTACAGCATGTCCCATATGTAGGGCGGCAAAATGTGTACATTCATAAAAGCTTACAGAAGAGCAATTCCAATCAGGCAAAACTGTGTTTGGGTACACTAAGCATAGTCAATTTTTGTGATGTGTAATTTGTTTCCAAAAACTTGCTGATATAACTGTAGCAAGATGTTGTATGCAGCAATGTCGATTTTCATTTTTACCGAATTTTCTTCGAATGATCTTATTTAATCCTTTGTTTATGCTGCTTCCTTAAAGTAACTATACCGCAAGGTACCATAAAATCCTCTCCAAACTGTGGGCTTTTAAACGAGCTATTGAACATGTTTCAAAGTTACGTAGCCAGAAAATTATAAGAAATTTAATTTTTAGCCATTTTGGAATCAACACTAAATGTTTCAAAAAATTTCTGGAAAATGTTTAAAGTGATCAAAATTGGTAAACAAACTTTGAAATTATATCTGCTTCAACTATGTTTGTAGCCCATTTTCTAAGCTCTCAGAGTGTGCAAAGTAAATTAATACTACTGATTGTATCGTAGAAATATTTTTGTTACAAGCAAGCACATCAAGTTTATGAGCACTGGATCAACAATTGTGCTTTTACAAGAATATAAGAAAACCTGAAACAATTTATCTAGTATGCGTTTGTAGAGATCAGAATTGTGAATACTTTGTAGGATTTAATTTGTAGCTAAATGTTACTTGGAACCCGCAATACAAAAAAAAATGTACGCCGTACACGAAAATTTTAGTACCGGTAAATGTTATAGGTGGCGCCACTAAATGTAAATTGGCATTTTGGTAACACCTTATGTCACTAGATCGAGATATTTTGCACACTTATACTCTAAAAATAGCTTAATCGTTCTGTAGTAGAAATGTTTGTTGAAAACGTTTTTGTGAATTTTTATAGCAAAATAAAACTTGCCGCCCTACTATAGGACATGCTGTATTTCCTTGATTTATGTCTTAACGGATTTTTATGGGGAACTCAGATTTGCCATTTTTATTAATAATTTCCCGATCACTGTCAATCTCATGTCAAGATACAGACTTCCCTTCAAATAATTTGTTACAATTTCATAAACACATTAAATTGATATTTTAGTACAACTATTTTTAGGGGGAATATTTATATATTGGTTGCTTCCTTTTGCTAGCTGTTGTCATTGTTCAGTGCTCGTGTGCAATGTTAACCTAAATATATAAAAACAGAACGCACAAGTACACACAGACAAGAAATAGGGACACCGGTGAAGGCTAACTAACGTTATGAAACGTAAGGTTAACGGTTTTATTTTCTTAATTGTATCTCAATGACTATGTACTCTTTAGTAAATTGTTGGGAGCAAACTTGCCTGGGAGCTAAAGTCCTATGGTGGCAAATAGTTTGGGAGCAAATTGAACAGGGAGCAACATGGCATGGGAGGTAAGTGGTCCGGGAGCTAGTGGGTAAGGGAGCAAAGTTACCTGGGAGCAAATGGCACGGGGAGCTAATGTGTCTGGGAGCAAGTGGGTCGGGGAGCTAACTGACCACCGGGAGCTAGTTGGTTCGGGAGTTAATAGCCTAGACCCATTATTATAATACCTTTTGTTTTCAGACCATAT
>CM056171.1:62365755-62406454 GCA_029691765.1 Entomobrya proxima | reverse complement strand
AAGCAGTAGCTAAAGTAGCCTTGGCCCGGCCCGCGTGATACGTTTTAACGTGATTTTTTTCAATTTTTACAATTATTTCTCTTTAAAATTTTAATGTAGTGTATCAACTTTAACTAAGTTGTTGTATCTTGCTGTAACCTCGTGCTCAAGTTATAAGATCATATCAGTACTTCCTAAGTGAATTGTAGGTTTGAAGCAACTTAATTTGAAATACTTCAAGAAAAGAGAAGCTTCAAACTATTCCTAAATGATTTTTAAAAACAATTTAAAATCCATCAGAAACGTAGACTACATCCGCGACATTCCGTGATATAATGCATCAAGTTATTTAGTAAGGTTTGTTATAATTTACAAATTGGATCATAATTATAAGAAACTGAATTTATCAGCTTTGCATTGCATCGTAAGAGCCTAAAAATATTCGCGGCTGAAACCTTCAAAAAGCGGAAAAAATATTGAAAATTTCTTTAAAATATTTTTTGCGAAATTGTGCATGCACATTAATGTGATGTCTGTACGTCATTTAATTGCCCATTTATCCCTTAAGCTCCACCCAAAAAATCACAATCCTTTAACTATCCTCTTTTGAGAAATTCGAAATTTATTCCGTCGACACCCACAAAAACGGTTTTTCCTCACCACCGACGCCACAGCTACTTTGGAGGGCTGAAACTTTGCACGGGCTATTTTCTGCAGTCGTACATCATTATGTGGTAAAAGTTTTAAAATTCGAGAAAGTTCATTTTTAGGTGTCAACATCCGCAAATAGTTACTCTTTACCTCGGTATGTCTAAACCGTAAATTTGTAATTGAAATTTATGTGAATTGCTACAACTTTTAATGTTTTCCGGGGTTTAAAATTACTCGGAGTTATTAGCACTTCTACGGTTCCATTAATTTTTTTTACAAAGCTGGGGTCGCTTTTTTCATACCTGTTCTAACATTTTCCGAAGCACGTAAAAGTCCCAAAGCAACAATTTGTTTTAAACAAAATCGCTGTTGCAAGCAATTAAATCTATCTTCCGTGGTCTATTCGACCACTAAGTAACTAAACACTGGAGTGTCTTCTTTGATTTAATGCATTTTAATGTGTCTTTTTCATGTAGTTGGTGGCCAACTCTGTCGAGTAGAATAATGAATGTAGAAATAATAGACAATTGGCATTTTTTATTTTGAACAAGCCGTTCAATGTCAAATCAACCCAACTAACTTTTTTATATAGCGGCGGGATTCATAGTATTATTTAGCCATTTATTTTAGTTGGATTCACTTCTCTTTCAGATTAGTACCTTAGTTTAATAATCAACACTGATTTTTGTTTTACTTGTTTACCCGACCTATTAGGACGTAAAGTCTTGCTGCCCTTGCCAACCTGCTTTTTTATTTAAAATAGATCAAGTTATAAGTCGTCGAATTTAGAACATTGATATTTTTTATCGCCAACCTGTCTATAAAACTATGTTGGCTTAATATTTGCTTGGAAAGCTAAAACCTCGTTTCTGTACTTCCGGTAATACACGGTGACAGTAGCCAGACATTTGGGTAAAAATATTAATCACTGCACACATAAGTAAACACAATTGTTTGCCTTATAAGAACAAGACATTTAAAGTTGGGTGCCCGGATAAATAATATGAATACCTTGGAAGCGTAACAAGAACATTGCTTTGGTCGACAAACAAAACACAAATGCTCCGAGATTGAGATTAAACAATCTATTTTGTATATTACTTAATTTTCATACAATACTAATGACATGGCATTAAAGTATATCAATAGATATCAAATTCCTTTCAGATTTGCCATTGTAACAAATGGTTTTATTTTATTTTCCCTTGTCCGGGCGGCCGGATCCCGGCCCCATGTCCTGACGTACCTGGCCCGGCCCGCGTGGAAATCACGCTCAAAACGCGCCTATTTTAGCCTCTGTTCAGAAGAAGTGGAGTTCAATACTACTTCCTAGGAACAGATTGTATAACTTTGCTGGTTGACATTCCTTTAGGGACACATCACAGAGTTATTAATATCCAAAGATATGTTTTGGGAAACAGTTTTTTATTCTTGGATAATGTATGATGAACAAAGGTAATTTTCAGTGATAAGTTATCAAGCATATTCGAATGAGCTATGAGCTGATTTATGAACATTTTTATTACAGTCTAGTACCAGGGTGTGAAATTTCACCCCCCTAGATGAGGGTGAAATTTCACCCCCCTAGATTGGGGTGAAATTTCACCCCCCAAAATACACAGAGGGGGTGAAATTTCACCCCCCTTACCTAATTAATTTTTTTCCGAAAATTAACACAGGAGTGATTTTTTAATTAATTAACCAAAAAATATGCAAAAATACTTATTCGATGCAGAAAACAATTGCAGATTTTTCAGTCATAATTGCAAGAAAGTAGCATGTGTAATTACAAAGTTATGCAGAATTCAATGTTGAAATTTTTGAAATTCAATAACTTAAAAATCTCGAATTACACGGATTTGCAAATTAGTCAGGAAAATAGCAAATTTTTTGTAGATTAAGATGGTATGAGTCGCACGGCTGGCGTTTAAAGTTTACACCTTCAAAATTTAAAAAATATGCAAAAATCAACTAAAATTTGAAGTTTTTATTTTCTGTCGTTTGCGTTTCAAAAACGCCAGCCGTGCGACTCATACCATCTTAATCTACAAAAAAATTGCTATTTTCCTGACTAATTTGCAAATCCGTGTAATTCGAGATTTTTGAAATATTGAATTTCAAAAATTTCAACATTGAATTCTGCATAACTTTGTAATTACACATGCTACTTTCTTGCAATTATGACTGAAAAATCTGCAATTGTTTTCTGCATCGAATAAGTATTTTTGCATATTTTTTGGTTAATTAATTAAAAAATCACTCCTGTGTTAATTTTCGGAAAAAAATTAATTAAATAGGTAAGGGGGGTGAAATTTCACCCCCTCTGTGTATTTTGGGGGGTGAAATTTCACCCCAATCTAGGGGGGTGAAATTTCCCCCCTGGTACTAGACTGTATTAATAACATTATAGTAGTTTATAGTTATTTGTTAGGTAGAAGTGAATGACCGTGACGTACGGGTTGCTGATAAAATAAGACGTGTGTTGGGATGTCCCATAATCTATATTTACGTTTTCTTTGTTTCCACTGACGCAAGATACTAATAAAACACAATGGAAAACTTGCTCAATGATTCATACGCATTATTACATTTTTATAAAATCATAATCATGGCATGGCACATAAACAATATGTTAAACAAAATGCCAAAAATGCTAAAACAATCTCATAATATTGTTGTTAATTGGCACTTGCAGTGCAAAATGGTGGTGGGATCCATGACATAAATTTGATTCCCGGAATGTTAATCCCAATCATTTCATCCCAATCATTTCATCCCAATCACTTAATCCCAATCATTTAATCCCCATCATTTCATCCCAATCACTTAATCCCAATCATTTAATCCCCATCATTTAATCCCCGAATCATTTCATCCCCTAATCAATTCATCCCCGTCACTTAATCCCCAATCATTTAATCCCGGAATCATTTAGGGGCGTATAATCTAACTTTAATTCTGGGTTTAAGTCGAGTTTACACCCGGTTTAGGATTATTCTAATCATGTAACTTTGGTTTAAACTCAAGTTAATCCAGAAAGATTATTCCAGCGAGATTAGCCGAAGTTATGCAATCCGACACTTTACACTGAAGTTAATCCAAAACTTACGACCGGTGAGCGGTGGTCGTAAGCCAATTTACGCTTGCCTTTAAAAATCGGATTAAATTTAATCTCGCTTAATCTTAATCGCAGGATTAGTCTCAAATTTACGGAATTCGGATTAAATTTTGGATTAGACTGGATTAGTTTAAACCCGGATTAAGGAAAAAGTTAGATTATACGCCCCTTAATCCCCAATCATTTAATCCCCAATCATTTAACCCCCAAATCATTTAATCCCCAATCATTTAATCCCCAAATCATTTAATCCCCAAATCATTTAATCCCCAATCATTTAATCCCCAAATCATTTAATCCCCAATCATTTGATCCCCAAATCATTTAATCCCCAAATCATTTAATCCCCAATCATTTAATCCCCAAATCATTTAATCCCCAAATCATTTAATCCCCAATCATTTAATCCCCAAATCATTTAATTTCTGAATCACGAATTCGAATTTCAAAAATCTCATTTAGGAATTGAACCCAAGTCGAATTTTAAAAATTTCGTATAGGAATGAAACCCAAGTCGAATTTCATAAATCTGGTTTAGGAATCGAACCCAAATACAATATTAAATATCTCGTTTAAGAATCTAACTCAAGTCAAATTTCAAAAATCTTTTTTTCTGAAATAAATTCAGGCCAAATTTAAAAAATTTTGAAACCCAAGTCAAATTTCAAAATTCCTGGTTTAGATTGAAACCCAAGTCGAATTTCAAAAATCTCGTTTAGGAATCAAATCCAAATACAATATCAAACATCTCGTTTAAGAATAGAACCAAGTCGAAATTCAAAAATCTCGTGTAAGAAACAAGTTCAGGTCGAATTTCAAAAATCCTGTTTCAGAATAAAACTCAAGTTGAATTTGAGAATATTTTTTCACAGCCAAACTTATCTCCAATTGTATGATTGTACATTCTTTGGTAAATTAGTATCTTTGCGAGCTTTTCATTTTTTCTATTGTGTGTGTATATTACCCTGCGTAGAAAACAGTCTTGTTGGGGGGCATAAAATGTTTTGGGCATAAAACAATTTGGGTAAGAAATACTTTGTGTATGACATAATTTGGGTTTATAAAGATGGGTATGCAAAGATTAGGAAATTAACATATTGGGAAAAATTAATGATTTGGGAAAATTCGTGATTCAGGGATTAAATGATTTGGGGATGAAATGATTTGGGGATTAAATGATTTGGGGATGAAATGATTGGGGATTAAATGATTCCGGGATTAAATGATTGGGGATTAAGTGACGGGGATGAATTGATTAGGAGATGAAATGATTCGGGGATTAAATGATGGGGATTAAATGATTGGGATTAAATGATTGGGATTAAGTGATTGGGATGAAATGATTGGGATTGACATTCCGGGAATCAAATTTATGTCATGGATCCCACCACCATTTTTAACAAAAACATAAGTTGGTTTGCAAATGCTTGCACTTAATTTATGAAATGATGCAGACAAAACTACACCTGTAAATTAGCATGGTGAAGTATTTAAAAATAGAATTTGCTATTAATAGTTTGTTTGTATAACACCCAAGTGAAATAGAACTTATATCTTGCTCGTAAACACCGAGTTATATAAAAATCAATAAATATAAAAATTTGATATTCTTAAAATATGTTTAATAAAATATGAAATGAATTTAATAACAACAATTTTAAGATTTCTGAGAAACGTATTTGATAACTAGCCTTGATTCTTTTTTTATTCAATTTCTGAATATTTTTTAAGATTTTGACAATTATGTGTTAAGAAGAAGCAATCATAATAAAAATTCAATGGCTAATATGTTCGTTTTTTCTAAAAAATAAGCGATTTTCCCCATGGATGTAGGATATTAATGCAGCCAGCTCATGACATGTACCTGAAGCTGTTTTTCCATAACGTTAATAACAGAAAAATGTGTACATCCAAATATCAAATTCAATTAGAATATTAAAATCGGTTTACTTGAATTTTTAAGATGGCTGGTACCACTCTGGTGGCACGTGTGAAGATTGGACAGATAGGTTGCTCAACGTTAGTTATGTTTGGACTGTTTTTACAGAGGTATGTATCTGACGAATAAAGGTGCTCAAATAACTCTACAACGATGTGCGAAATTCCAAAATCGTTATGCATTTGTTAGATTTTTATGCAACATTGATTCGACTAAGCAGGCTAAAGTCCTGTTTGTGCATGATATAGTTTCACCGATAAAGTGAACATCTTCTAGCAATCAACTGCAAATCGTACTAGTGACAAAAACTTGAAAACTGCTGTGATTGGTACTGAAGTTTTATAAAGTGCCTTGAAGTGTTCACATAGTTAAACGACACGTTGGTGGCATTTGCAATGAGAGTCTCTAAAGAATAAAGCATGATATTTTAACTAGATGTTTTCTGCAACAATACCTTTCTCCAGGATGGTAACGTTGCGCTTGTAATTGTCAAATAAAGTCAGCTGTTTCCAAATATTGTGTTTAACCAAAAACATACTCAAGATATTATAAAATCAACACTCGTTAGGTTGCAAAATAATATTCAAACAGCTTTATCGCATAATCATAGCCTTGCTAGCGCAACTAGTTTGAACATATCAGCAGGATTTGAGTACACTAGTGATGCATTCCTGTAAAACGTCAATAGTCTTTTTGGTTTTCTGGTATTTAAATCAGCTCCAACACATTTAAACAACTCATGTTAACACCGCCGTGACTAAAAGACGATTACGACTGAAAATCCAATTAATTTAATGGTATTATTAACCTCACTCAATTTATTTAATTTTCATAAAAGTTCATAAGGATACGCCTTTTAAAACTACCTCTACAAAATCCAAATCATTTTTCTAAAGTACGACACATACAAAATAACGCAGCATTAGCTTTACTGAGTAACCTGGGAACTTGGGAAGTTTATTTTTTTTAAACGAAACAAAAGTATTTTTCGAATTCCTATTGTTCCTCTGTACAGAAGAATATCCCCAATAAGGTTATGGTTTACCAATTTCTCCTTTTGTAGTTACAACAAAAATACATATCTGAAGTTTATTTGTGGTTGTAATTAAATCTCTACTGACGTTTACTGGATTATCTAAATTTTTATCATCACGTGTAAAATTTACAAGTGAAAATACAAATTGAGATAAACTTTTAATTTCAAAGCTAAAACGATGAAGTGTATAAACCCTCGTACTAAACATATTGCTTAGACTGCTAAGAGTACACTCTGGTCAGCACTTTTGTGGTCAACATGAGTTTCTTTCTGATATACTTGCAAATATTTTTCTTTTACATCCTGCAAAGCGGTGCTTCCAAATCCGCCACATCGTCACTTGGTAGTGGTGTCATGCAAAAACTGGAACTGTTTTCCGACTGTGTTGTAAGCATATTCAATTTTGCAGGACTTGATATCAGTGTAGCTGAATTAGGAACTCCAGTTTTTCTAACAAGATATTTCTCAAAGAAATCAAGCAAACTCATATTTCCATATAAATTGTACGGTTCGAATAGAAGTGTATTGAAAAAGTTTGAAAAGGATGACCGCAGCAATTTATTCATCACTCAAACCAACTACCGTGATAATTTGGCAACCAAAGTTTCCAGTGTTTGTCATGCGGATGTGTACTTATATCCACCTGATTTAAAAAGAAGGGAGATGTACAAGCATTATGGAAGTCACAACATATTTTATTTAAAACTTCCCCAGGTGATAGAACATTTCCACACAAATAAAGAAAACTGTAAACACAATTTCATACCAACATTAACTCAATACTCCATATTTGTTGTATACGCAATATTTCAAAACGTTTATACTGCTGAACCAGTGCCAACATGGATTGAGTCTGTGCACGTAAGTCCACTCTTTGTTCGTCCCTATCACAATGTGTTATTCATTGAAACTAAGAATTCCTCTGACGTGAAACTGTACTTCCATTGTAAGTTCTGTCACACATGCTACACTGTTGAACTTCAGCTAATCAGCAGTCTGTATAAAACCAGACACACAATTGATGACTATATTTCCACTATTGATAATAGAAATTCATATCAAGTGGAAGCTGTAGTGAGTGATACCACGCCAAAGTCTAGTCTGAGACCAAAATATTATAAGCACTTCAGAAGAGTACTCAACAAAATCATTAAGCTTGATTTAATCAAAATCAGGAATCTTTCTTTTCTATTTTTTGGCCACATAATTTCGTCATTGCTGCCTTTCAATGCAACACTAAAATTCACTTATCACTTCACAGACATGTATGAACATAAAAATATGACTACTTTAAGCTGTCCCGTTGAAAGATCCGTGTCTCCAAACCTACGTCCGGCGCTGCACAGAGATACAAAGTTAAACGTAGGGCAATTTTCAGACTTGTCATTAATATTGTATTACCAAAGATTCAGATTTATATCATGCCACCTTGAGAGGCAAACCTGGATATACTCAGCAGGGGAGCTTGTGTACGCTTTTGATATTGTCACTTGGATTTTGTTGACGTTTGCAATTCTACTGGTTTCTGTTATAATCAGTAAATCGTTAACAACAGTAATCACCTTGCAAGGCTACATCTTATCATCCTGTGCCGTTGCCTTTAAGCTGTATGCAGCATTGGTTGAACAAAGTTTGAGCTCATTCAGTGCTCCCTTGACAAAAGAGAAATATTTTTTAAGATATGCTGCGTGTTACATTTTGTTAATGTTTTTAGTGTTGATCAATGAATATAAAGGTGGAAATATTACCAAACTGACTGTACAACCACCGTTGGTTCCGTTTGATAGGTTTACTGACCTACTCTCAAACAATTTTACAGTTTATATTTTACCCAGAAAACTAGGGGGTCAAGACTACAATAAAAAACTACACAAAAGCGTAAGATCTAATGTGACAGTCCCATATGACCAACAAAGCTATCATGAAGCTTTTCCGGTTGTATCAGAATTATGGTATCACATAATGCTAGGACTTGGAAAGTGGTATAAAGTATTTGATATGTTGAATCTCTTACCAGAAAAAACCAGGCTGTTTGTGTCAAGCACACAACTATTCCCTAACTGGAAAAATACATCGCTTAATGGATACGTTGTTGATTATTGGGAACTAGTCGTTCCCTATTTGGAAAATTGCAATCGAGCTAGCGTAATACTCGATGAGAACACAGCCAGAGTTGTATATGCTAATATGAGTGGAGCCACACGACCTGTTTATTTTGGAAAGGACATCATTAACGAAAATTTAAAGGGCTATAGATTATTTGGACAGCATACAAAATTCATCGTTTTTCTGAGAAAATCTTCACAAATGTTGAAACAGAATTGCTCTCATACGAATTAACTAGTTGATAAAATATATGAAAATTTGATTATTATTTATTGTTTTTAAACCCGTTGTTGTATGAAATACAACTGCCATTCATTTCACTTTTTTTGTATGTAGAAAAACAGTAATTGCAGCAATTCTTTTTTAAAACATAATCTTAAAATGTTTATTCGCAGTGGTGCGGTTTCGTATAACATCAAAGGCCTGCAGTTGCAATTCAACATTGTTTGTAAAAGGTTTTGCTTATGGTTTTGTAATTACAAAAAATGTTTAAGCCCCATTAGTGATGGCAAAAATCGAAAACTAATCGCGATTAATCGCGATTAAACCGATTTTTGTCTAAACGTTTTATCCAAAAATCGGAATCGGTTTGGCCGGTTAAAAATCGTTTGTAAACGTTTTATACGAAAATCGAGTCGGAATCGCGATTATTACTAACTCGTCATTTATGTGTGCGTACTAACCAAACATGATTGCTATATAGGTCAGAAACTTCATTACAAACGAAATTTACACCATTTTTATGGGTATATTGTGCGTTTTCACCATTTTTTACTGCTTTTAATTTACTTTATTTCAATTTGTGATGCTTTAAATAGAGCTTATAGTATAAGTTCCGTGGTTGGCAAAAATCGCGATTTTACCGATTAACAAACGTTTTATACAGTAATCGGATCGGAATCGAAAATGTTCTGATTTGCTATTTGATATCATTAGGTCTGCAAAAGATCGTTTATGTGCCTGTTCATTATAATCCGTCCAAAAAATTACTAGTAAAAAATTTCGTTGTGCATGCTTGCAAGTTTCGTTTATGTTTTCAATATTTTAAGCGAATTGTTTCATAGGCTTTTGATCTGGCGAAAGGAAGACAGGAAAAAATACGAATAGTGATAAGTATCCATTGGAAAAATTTCGTAGACAGCTTTAACTGGTCTGTCACTTTGACACCACCTTGGTCAAAGATGGATCCAAAATTTGATCGGATTTTGCCTGATCCTCTACTTTGTCAAATTTGGTTGTCCCCGAAAGAATCCCCAATAAACCTATCTCCAATTTTTTTACCCAAACGAAAAAATCCTCAATACAAAAAAACACCAATACGAAAAAATCCCCGACGAATATTCATTTATCACTACAATGGCTATCTAATCTGGCTAACTAATAATTGATATTTAAAATTATTTAAGGGTTCGGTAAGAGGTATTAATCCTCTTTAGAAATTTTAAACTTACTTTATATGCACTAATTACCACTTTATTTGAATAAAATTGTGCCGTCAGAGCAATCGTGTTACTTTGCAGTCAGAATACAGTTTTTACGATTATTTTGATATATAATTCAACTAGAACATAACGCCTCTACAAACCACAACCTTTTTAGTTTGAAAATCCCAATAAATCGCAAACATGGGCCTGATGAATTGATTCCTTTGATATTGTTGTGACTTTGGTTGACTTGGTTAAAACGGGAATTAAGCTTTGTTGTGATGCTTACTGTTCTGGAACCAAACTTAAAATGCAACCAGTTTTCATTTTCTTAGTTCGTGTAAAACTTTGAGTCAGTTGTATAATGACCAGCAAAACCATGATCTTATAATGTATATTTGGGGCATGCATTGTATTAGCGTAATTTGCGTGATTTTTTATAAATAACAGTGATGTTGAATTTAGATATAGATTGGAGAAAAGTTCGTTTGCTTCGTAAAATTTGGATAATTTTTGAAGGATTTGAAAACTTAGAACAAAAATTGTATGTTTTGGTGAAGATGTCTTGAAGGTCAACAGAATTAGCCCCAACGAAGCCTGCAGTTCTCAGTGAAGAACTTCCCTCCAGGACAGGTACTGAAAATCCTGGCGTTCCTAAATAACTACCTCATGGAATGAACTACGAGCTGGAACCAATAGAAATCGCGGAGACACCATCTGAATTTATAAAAATACTGCTATTTGGGCTATTTTTCCTGTCAAATAAGAAACTGTGATTCGAGATTTTTGATTTATTGAGTCTCAAAGATCTTAATATTCAATTTTTCATAACTCCGCTATAACACCAGCTAATTTTTTGCAATTGCGACTGAAGTTTTTTCTACACTGAGAGTAAACAATTTTGCAGATTTACTTAAAAATTTGAAAAACAATCACTTTTCTTTTATTCCTGGAAAATAATTAATATGATAAGGGTGAGTAAAATTTTCTCTACAGGTTCTTGACAGATTTTATAAATGGTTGTTCAGCACCAAAATTGCTATTTCACGTATGTGCTGTGAACTGGACACAAAATATTAATTGCCGTTATTTCACTTTAAAATAAAGTTTTAACACGTTACTTCACTGTACATAGGACAATTTATTTTATTTCAAGTTATAATAAATAGTTCACAAAAATTGTGCATGAAAAGATATACGAATGAATGAAAATTATCATAAATCGCTAAGATCAATGAATGCTGAGTAAAACAACGGGTGTGCGTTTCACTGTCCACTTCAACGAAAAAATCGGTACGGTATATTAATTATGTTCTTCCATATTTGTCTCAATGCATTTTTTAATCTCCTACTCTTACACTTCCTATCTGTGTTATATCAAATTTGCGGAGCAGCTAAAATATTTTGTGGCGTCATCTAGCACTTACAAGTTGACTTGGTAATGCACATGTTCATATAGTCCTGCGATTGATAAAATGGGCTGAAAAAGATTCAAAATTGGTTGTTGTAACAAAATAAGTTTGCAATTTGGATTTGAAATACTTCATGAATTTTATCATTTTTTATGGTTACTTGAAATAATTTTTGTGTGCAGATACTAGCTCTTCCAATTCACTGGTTCAAGCAAGTAGATGGATATTTGGACAAACGTTGTGTTATGCATTTGATTAAATTCTTCTACCATTAGAAATTTTAAAAGGAGCTAACTGATGTGTGCTGTGAGAGAATTTCAAACGAAGCAACGCTGTTATAATCATTTCTTGAAAAGCAATAAACATAAAATTATAGATCGTTTCAAAAATTCCATTTTGTAGTGTTTCAACGTTCATAGCACGGATTTTCTTGAATTGGTGGAATATTTATCTATTAAATCAACAACTCCACAGACCATCATTTTATGCAATAAACTCTCAATTAAAAAATAAAAATTTGGGCTTAAAGAACATTTCATTCAGACATTGATAGCTTCAATTATATACATTTGACAAATTTGTTTAATTCCAAATTATAATAAAATGCATATCAATAAAAATGCGTTCAATAGTTGCCTTGTGATTGTGTGTGGACAAAAATTATCATAGTTCGCTAAGATAAACATATGTTGGACGTGGCTACATGCGTAAGTTCAATTGCAAACTATTGCAAGCCTAAAGGTGCCAAGTCTACCAAGATCGTCAACTCCTTTTGTAGGACCAACTTGTTTATCCACACTGGTGGTTTGATTAATTATACCAATTCCATGACCAAATGTAAAGATATTAATATGCTAACACCGACTCCGACTCTTTTTCTTCCATCTGAATGATGTATAAATTAAGTACCCACTTAATGGAACTGAATTGTTTGCCCGAACGAAGTCCTAGTCCATTAATTTCACGAATGCCAGTTCCAACTACACTGAAATACTGACTTATTCTAAACCCGCCAGTTCCAACGGAGCCAAAGTGTTTGTCAATGCCTTCAATTTTACCACTTTCCCGATTTTCCCAACTAACCAGCACCACGACGCTACCTAAACTTCCAGTTCTGTGGTCAACGCCGCAGAAATCAACGACAGGAAAAAATCAAATTATAATCCCTTAGGAATAATCCTCTTAAGTGTCCTGCATGTTGTCGGAGTGCATTTTATATGCGCTTGCTTCTGATCCTTTCATGCATGCAAAGCAATGGAGGGGCAAGCAATGTTGATGCATAAAAAGAGAGTGAACGTCGGCCACAATCTTTTCGCATTGTTGTCATTCATTTTTACAAGTTCTACTACGCAAACCACCAACAGCAAGTCTTTCCCCACCCGTTCTTCTCTTGCCCTGTAATAAAGGAATGGAAGTCAATAAAATGAAGGTGGTTCCAACAGTCCAGAATTTATTGAAGCTTTTTCTGCCCTGCAAAAAAACGAGTTCTAAAAGTTGAAAATGAGTCATATTTTGAAAAAAAATAAATGTAAAACCACAAACTCAGAAAAAACAGAAGTTTCAAATGTTGTTGTATCTTAACGTCTTGATTATGAATATTCTGGATTGGTTGAGATACGCGTCTACTAGATATGTCTCCGGCTTGCTCCCGAAAGATGGATTATCCAGTTGTGCTATTGGAAAGAATTTATATGTTCCGAATTTCCATACATATACATATGAATGTACCAGGAAAACCATGAATAGTGTTTTTTAAAATAAAGTTAAATTTCATTATCCTAGCTTAACCTACGTGCTTTGAGAATTATTTTTGCTTCATTTATTGATAATCCAAAGCATCGGATATGATGATTTATCTCAAAACAAAGTAGATATTACTTCTGCTACGAACATTTCCATTTATACTTTATTGTTTTGCTAAAATATTCAAAGCAACGTTACTCCAATTTTAGCGAAGCAAAACAATTATCAGAAAATTAAAAAAGCACTGGCTGGTCCAAAATGAAATCTTGTCACTTCAATATGTATATATTTAACATAACGCAGTTTATTGTCGCTAAACTATTTCCAATGTTAAATTTAAATTTGATTTACTTTGTAATTCAGACATGGGATTTGCATGAAGTGTGTGGTACGTATTGAAAACACTGGAACTGTAAATTTAGAATAGCTCCAAAAAACAAGTATTTATACAAGAAAGGGTATCTGATACAAATAAAAAATGAAACAGCAAAACATCATGCAACAATACATACATTTGTGACTGCTCTCTACCTTTGCCACTGACGTTTCCTTATGCATTTGGCACGATTTGTGAATGTATTAAACGTAATTCAAATCAGATGAGACGGCATGGCTACATTTGTCACTTTATTTTTTAACGAAACGTTTACTCTAAATTTTTCAACTAATTGCAAGTTTCAACGTGTGTAAACTTTAAATTAGCGTGCACGTACTTTCTTAAGACTTTTATTGGATGCAAGTTGAAGTAACATTTTGTATTTAACATTAGAGATTTACTTCTATAGATAACAACAATTTTTCTTGATTTCGTTTCAAAAATAGTACTGTTTTACTACAAGCATCTGATTCAATTAGAGGGCTGACGACAGAAAGCTATGTTTTGATTCGTCGGCTAACTCCAGGACTTTCCTTAACTGACAATATGTACAAATTTGCTGATACATTTGCGATTGATACAATGGTTTCCAAAACTGCAATGTGTCAAAAAATTAGAAATTACAACTGTAATTTCGATGACTCCTCTGCTGAACCGTTTTCTTGTGCACGTAAGTGCTTTTGCAATCCACACTGCAGTATTGCAAGGAAAGAAATTTTTAAAACGAATGTACCGTGTCGAAATTAACGATAAAATTACTCACCAAGCAAATATTTGTGATTTGATCTGCTAAATATACTTAAACAGCGACATTTTCCTTAGATAGACCTTTGTGAGAAGCTATGAAAAAATATGACGATTTAACGAATCTCAAAATTGTGAAATTCTTAACCTCTATCTAAAAAATTCCCTGCAATTCGTGTTATACTTGTATTCCAGGTAAATTGGTCAGCAGTTTGCTTGGTTAATGTAAGATATTTTAATGGCATATAGACAGCTGAGGTTTTACATATTTTTAAATTATTGCAAGGTGAATAGGTTTATGTTTAATTAAAAGTCACAAGCAACGGCATGTGTGAATTTACATCTGTTTTTAACAATTGTTATAATAAATAATTGTTTTTAAATATTCTGCTTCAACAGAAATTAACTTAATGTTTACAAGTGTGGAAAATGTTTAAAGCACTCAAAATTTGGTTAGTATTTGCCTAACTGCAGGTTAAATTTTGCCGAGAGCTAGTATTAATGCAGGCTTGAATAGTTTTAGCATAAAACAAAATACCACTGTAAAAACGTGTTAGAAAATTTTTGAAATGCAGTGGACTGCAGCCTGCTGCTAAAAATTACAAATAAAAGCAATGCTGCTGATTAAGATTTTTTGGACAACAATAAACCAAATATTATAGGGAACCGCAAAATTTCCGTTTTTCGTAGTAGTTGAGCGTCCATAGTACTGATTTCCAAGATTTGGTAGAACTAATATCTTTAGGGAGATAGGTAGGACAACCGATATACTAAAATCAAATAAGAGAAGTTTGCCATTAAAGATTAAAAGCGTTGAGCCTAAAATATAGAGCTCTCAGATTTTGCTAGCTGGACATTAGAGGACTTAGTTAGTGCCTTACGAAAACATATATACAAATTTCGCATAACGAGAAAACGTTCCCTTGTTTAAATACCTAAGGTATTTGAAAATTTTCATGAGAACACCTGTCTGCATCCGAAGCGTAATCTATCTAAACTATTTATTTAGCTAGAGTTATGTACCTCGAGGATGTCACACAGATCATTTCAAGAGTCCATTTTTATGCTGTATTGGCTGGGTACTGGCACTGTAATCCGGAATGCGTTCAGTTTTAAAAATTTAGGAACCTTGCAATTTTTAATAAATGCGCAAGCCTACAGAAAACAATCCGAGGAATTTACTATTGTAAAAATTCATTTTATAACTTTGGCATGGATTTAACTTTTCAAACGAATTCATTTTCGTGTATAGTTAACTCATTACATCTGCTCCCTGCAAAAAGATAACTGGATCTGCAGAAGATTTTTGTGTAAAAAAACAGCTCGCGTTTTTTGGATGGCGTTGTAACAGTTCATTTAATGAAACTATTTGGAAATTGTAAAAGACTTGTTTATGCTTTCGATAGTTGCCATCATATATTATTCTGCAAAAAAAACTCAAATGCTTTATTTGCGCCTTTTGTGAGACCTTGGTCAGCAGGCTGATGCGGAAAGCAACTACGTTGAAGTACTACATAAGAGATAATTCAAAACTTCAGAAAACACCAGTGAGAGATTTGTTAAAATTTTTTGGGATTTTGAAAATAATCCAGGAAAATTTTAAACTTTGGATACGTTATATCCTAATCGAAATGAATGACGGTTTTAACAATTTCATTTGTCAAATATTTTATCCCTATTTGTCCCCAGTTTGTTACGCAAGTTGTTCCGCCCGTCATGTATTATTTAACCAGTTAATGGCAAGCCAATAAAAATGCTCGCTGCTAAAGACGATTAGTGAGTGGGCATAGCAACAGTCAGTTCAATAATTTTGCATGATAATTTAGACTCTCAAAAACCACTATGAGTTGAACTTTATATAAGTAATACTTAATAACTACCCATCTACCCTGGTTTAGAGCCCATTTACCCTGGTTTAGAGCCCATTTACCCTGGTTTAGAGCCCATTTACCCTGGTTTAGAGCCCATTTACCCTGGTTTAGAGCCCATTTACCCTGGTTTAGAGTCCATTTACTCTGGTTTAGAGCCCATTTACCCTGGTTTAGAGCCCATTTACCCTGGTTTAGAGCCCATTTACCCTGGTCTGGAAAATAAAGTGGACACACAGACACACGGACACACGGACACACGGACACACGGACACGACATCTTAAATAGCTCTCCTGCAGACGCAGCGAGCTAATAAGCTCAATCAAGAATAGACAGTGAATTCCAGATCACTGTATAAGCGGAGTACCTTTATATGTCCGTCAGTTTGTACAGTTTTGGTTTTATTGTTTTTTTGGAACATTATTGCTTGTTAGTTTATCTATTTCTTACAAAAACTTGTAGTCACTAATTTAAACTGGACTTACACACACAGCACAAAAATCAGCATTTCATAAACGACCTAATACATTAAAGGCCTTAACTTTAGCTTTATTATTTTGAAATTATTAGACAAATATTAGATTTGAAATATATATAGTAAATTACAATGACAATCAAGGCAATGCGAAATATTTCAAACTTGTGGATAAAAGAAAGATAGAAAGTTTGCGTACTTTATTTTTTGTTCCCTTCAATTAGGGTCCGGAGTCTTTCAAGAATGAAAGGAAAAAAGTCTTTCATTCCTTTCATTACCCTTTCATTCACTGAATGGAATGGAAAGGAATGACGTTTTTCCAAAACCAATAATGAAAGGAAAGGAATGAAATGGAAGCCTGAAAGGAATGGAATGGAAAAGAAATGAAAGACTTGAAAGGAATGCGTTCCTTTCAAATGCAAAATTTTGCAAAGTATTTAAATTGGTCAAAAACATAACTCCAATAATTGCAAATTGATAAATAGACCCAATAAATCAGTAAATATATCCAATCAATACATTTAATTAACAAAAACAAAGGGATTTTTCGATTATTTAGCTCAGTGTGATATTATGGGTTTATATTATTCCAGTCGTGTTTGAAATTGAAACCAATTCAATTAAAGTGAATAATTGTTAATTAAACTTGTTTTGATAACAATTTACTGAGTTCCGGTATGTTTTATTCCATTTTTAGTCGTAAATGGAAAATTATGCATGTTGAAAGACATTTGTCATTCCTTTCCATTCCTTTCCTTTCATTCACCTGAAAGGAATGAAAGGAATGACATTTTTCAAAATCTGAAAGACTTTGAAAGACATCATTCCTTTTGAAAGACTTTGAATGAAAGGAATGACAATAATAAAAGACTTTGAAAGACTCCGGACCCTACCTTCAATTTATATTCAGGTTAAATTACACGTCGTGCTCTTAATTAACGACTTGTTACCCAACACAACGAGTCATTTAGTTATTAAAGTTCTATCTATTCACCCACAAAGAGATAATAACCGTCTATTATGAATGAAAATTAACACGCTGCAAATTAAATACTTTTGAAACCAATACTTTTTAAAATTGCTAACACGCGCTTTTTTTTGCACTACAGGTACGTGGTACTTTCCCTGAAAACACGAAATCACTCTAACCACATAAATATCACAGTTGTTTGTTGAGAAGTCGAAGTGCAATGTGGCTTATATTTTATACAGTAATGCTGCTTATCCAAGCCTTTATTGAAAAACTAGCAAAAGGGCCTTCTAAATCTAACACACGTGACAACCAAAAGTAACCACAAGCGTCCAAAGAGTTATTACATTCTTGACCAAACACTTGCATGATTTCCAAAATTAAAAGTTTTTTCAGGTAAAATTCTGTAAGAATATCAACTTAATGGCTTAGTGTGAAAGAAAAACCCAGCGTTTAGAATAAACTAACCAGCAAAAATGCTTTTTAAAGAAAGTTTACCTAAAAGTTTCAAATGAAACAGGAGATAAGGACACTCATAGTAATTAATAATGCAACATGGTTGCAAGTGTTGCTGTTGGTTCATACGAATATTGACGAATATTGAAAGTGTAAATGGTTTGTCACAGGCACCTTTCGCAGGTACCTTTTTTCAAAATGAATTAAGTATTCAAATACTTACATAAGTTGAAGCCTGAATTGTTTACTTATTACGAAGCCACATAATTAGAATAAAGATGGAAAAGAAAATGTACCTGAATTGAATTTAATTCCAAATATTTTTATACATCTTTCAGTGGCGTCGCACTGTGGCAAAGATGCAAAATGGAACAGCACGGGTTTCATAGTCAACAAAATTGTTTTAGATATCACAGGTACTACCCTACAATTAAGGGTTCCCAGCCACAACAACCGAATTCTCTTCTTTACGCTATTCTCATAAAGCGCCCTCAAATACCAAACCTACGACATTTCTAATTACCTAGAATCCGGTTGGGAATGATATTTTAGGCTCACAACAAGTTACCCGCAGGTTGACCCTCTGAGAAAATATGAAAATTATCTGTTGAAAAATGGTTATGTGGCTTGCGTAGATAATACAAATTCATTTTCTTATAACCATGATCAGTATCATAGTCAGTGTGTACCCAGAGGGGAATACTTGCACCATCGGGCGAGTTTTCTCCTCTGGAGATCATTACGAGTTTAATATAAGTCGGGACCAAGATCATCACTTTGAGTAACTAATAGCTAAGAAAAACAGTTGAAACCCTACCCATGGTAGAAAATAACACGATTAAAAACGGGATTTTTAGTGGAACAGACCATTATTGAAACAAGCTTTTAATGACTCTTCGTCATACTAGAGAAGTGATCGTTAAATAAATAACAAATCCTTGGTTTCTCTTTAACAACTTATTACGAAGCGTGATGTACCGGAAAGTTTCATTATTAAGCTCATGTGCCTGATTTTAGTATCACATTTAATTTTCAATATTTTTTAGCCACCGACTTAACACTTGGCAGTGAGTTTGGTGGGTATTGTATGGGCTTCTTTGATCAATAAAAAGTTTGGAGTATTAACTCTGCAATGTGAGAAAGGGTCACATTACTTTAATTTCGAAGAATCCAATTATTTTTGCTGTTTTTTAAATAAATTTTTCTGAATAAACTTAAAATAAAGTTAGCATGGACTTGATGTTCGTCAAAAATTTATTTAGTTGCATTTATCATCCTAAGTGCGCTCTATTGAACTTATCTGCATTAAAATATCATATGAGAAAACAGTCAGCGCTTGTTATAGTCGTCGTAGCTATACGATTGTTGTAACTACGCAGGAATTAAAAATGTTAATAGTATTTTGGTGGCCACCGTCAAATCAGTTTTTGTTCTAGAGCAATATAAGTGATGCTACTAAAGAATATTGTGAATATCTAAGAAGCTTTGAGGAAGCATGAAAAAATAGGGAAGCTCAGGTCGTCTATACACCTTCTATTATTGGCTGAAGCAAATAAAGCATAGCAAAGAAATGATATTTATTAACAGCCTTGAAGAAGAAACGTTTATTTATCTGACCATGTTACTTATCATGTTACAACTTGTTGCTCTATTCATGCCTCATTTCAGTCTGTTTTCCTGTGGATGATAATGGGCTTGCTTGCCTTTAAGATATATTTTTACTGAATGCAACGGCTTGAGAAAAAACAAATACGATCGTAAAAAGGCAACTGCAACTGCTCGCCTTAGTTTCCAAACCGATTCCTGCTTAGTCTACCGTACATGGCATGTGTTGTTTGAATAAAAGGTTATTATTCGAAATTTTACGATTAGGTACTAATAAAATATCTTCCAATGTATCAACGGTTGTTTTAGTTGTATTTTAAGTAAATTGTAAATATAAATAAATGAAAGTTCAGTGATTAGACTGTAGTTCAACTAATTGAATTCTTTGGCCAGATTCCTATTATGCCATTTCGCATTGAAGGCAGCAGATTTAGACTTCCGGCGTCTGGACTAAGCAAAATGTGTTTTTCATTTCTATGGTTACCACATTTTTCTGGCCACGTTCAAAAGGATTTAAAGGTGGTTCAAATTGTTTTCCTAAGAAATGCGTCTAATTTTTACTTACAGCGGAAATAAATTATTTTTCTTGTGTTTTTTTTTTCAAATAATTTCTGCCTCTCTGTTACACGTGTCACCATGACGGCAAGACTATTGTTAGAAGTCATAATCCTTTGGCTTTGTGGTCCACCGGAAACCGCACCGTGGCACTGAGTCAAACTGATATTTCCCTCGGTACATTAACTATACGCTGTCAAGCCTGATGACTTGGAGCAGTTTGATAAGCGAAAGCACAAAGGCGTGATGGTCCAAGGGGAAGTTTGCCAACCAAATTGGTCACTGGGACATGTGATTTATTTCATATTCAATAAAACTAAAACGGTTTTGCGCCGTAAGATTTTCCTGGGAAGAGATTCGCATTCGGATGTTCTAGAATCGTCTAAGAATTGTATTGATATAGTATGGGGTTTTTCTTTATGGCATGAATTCACATGTGACCCACCCTGGACCGCTCTCAGAGTACACCTAAATTTGGCAACATAGAAATCAAAAATGGTGTGCATATCGATTTAAAGTTCAATCAAAAGCAAAATTGATGTGAATCTAATCTCCTAAAGCCGATTTATATTCTTTCATCCCTAGACATGAATCAGGGTTAGCGTATAAATTAGGGTTAAACAAACAAATAATTTGTTGTCTCAACCTGGATGGATTTAAAATGTGGCAATATGGCTATGGCTATAAAAACCATTTACTGTTATAACATATTAACAGTAAATGGTTTTTATGTTGAATGTTTTGGACACCGATAGTAGGATAAATCAGAAAAGCTGCGTTAATGATTTACAGATAAATACTTGATTGGGAATTCCAGGAAATGTTTCAGGGGCTATCATTGTGAATAATAATTTACAAATTTAAGATCTGCAATTTTATCAATTGTTACAAATGTACAGCTTGTAGTTCGTGAACAGTGATCACCAATGCTTACTCAGTTCTTAGAAGGGTGGGAAAACAAAGTTTTGATTTGTCATCTCTCTTTGATTATACTGGTTGCCGTGTTTTAAAAAAACTGGCAAATATTCGGGTAAAGCTTGCCGACACGATACACAAATTCGCAATTATTTAAACCATATTACCTATACTAATGTATAATGAGACTTCTCTGGTACCTCTATCATGGAATAATGAGAAGAGGCTCTTCTGAAGAGCTAATAGAATCTATTAAATAGATTATAAAATAGTTGAGCGTCACTTTCATCGTAATCTTTTTATTGAAATCTTTTTAACAAAATTTTTTCGATGTAAAGATTTCGGTGACAAAAGTTTGATTATTAGTCCGGGAATCCGTCATTAGAACGCGGGCCAAAGCGTCTACGAATATTACACCAGACCAACGGTCTATTCCTCATTATTCCTACAGTTCAAATTAATCGCCGTGGACATCATAGCTGTTACCCCTAAAGTGATTACCGTATTTATTCGATTTTTACCCCCGGCTAAAATTTCAAATTTCACATCTCAAAGGAGGGTATAATTCGAGGGGGTCATAAATCTAAGGGGGCCAAAATTTCAAATTTGATGGAGCATTTCGGAATGAGTTTATATTTATGACGATAATTGACATTAAACTGTTCAGCCATAAACCGAGGGGGGCCAAAATTTCAAATTTCTCCTCTCAAAGGAGGGTATAATTCGAGGGGGCTCTAAATCTAGCGAGGGTACAAATCGAATAAATACGGTATGTGATTTATTTGTGCCTCACTAGAGGTAAGGTCTGTATCAAAATTATAGAATCACATATGTATTTGCAAACATATGTCCACCATGCCAGTATAAAGCATTTGAATGATAAACCAAATATTGGAGTTTGTTCATGAACTACGCCTTAACTTATTTCCAAAGTGTCATAAAATTCCTGTAACTGCTTTCGAAGAAAACGCAAAAGTTTTAAAACATCATGAAAACTGGACTGTTCCGAAATTATAGAATCAAGCATTATAACTGCAGTTTTTATAACAAAAGTGACATTACGAACCCGGATTCGACATTTTTGATGAAAGCAACTTTCAGCAGACCTAATCCAAGAAAAGTTTTGAAAAATATGAATTTGGCAAAATTTCGGTATGTTACGTAATTTTTATGTCGGCCCAAGCAGTGGTCGGCACATGGAGTGGCACACTGTCAACGAAAACTCGAATACTGTGGTAGTATTTTACATTGGTTTTTTAGTCGCTTTTAATCTAGAAGCTATTTAAAGTTGGTAAATGTTGCGAATTTACTCCAAAATGTCGTCATTTTAACAAAACATGCAAAGGTACCTTAAGGTACCTAACGCCCTTTTATGAATTAGGAGCATATTGTTTATAGTATATTCATACGAATTGCTCCCAATTGCAATTTAATGGTATATAAAATCACATTTTGTCTACCGCGACAAGCTGTTGGCATATGGAAGTTGGTTAACTGTACCAGGCTGCATATACAACATTAATACTCACGTAGAAGGGTTTTAGAATTTTGATTCCTAACTTTTGATTGTCTTTTCATACCATCATAACCAAGTAAGGTGATCGCTATTTGCTTCATATTAAGTAATTAAGCGTCTTGTATAGTATGGCGCAATTTTACTTCGATGAAACTAGAAAAACCTCGTATTTCAAACATTCAATTATTTATGTTGAACAAAACCAAACTGCCCTATATACTGCCTAACTTGCACTTGGTCTTTGGGCCTCTATCTTTTCGTCAAATGATGCTAAAATCAACTGTTTTTGTTATGTAGCAAATCTCTGGGAACTCTTGTAACAGGAAACCGTGTAAAAGTACAAAATGTCTGTATTAACTATGAAAAATATGCATATATTTTATAAAAGGGCGTTAGGTACCTTAAGGTACCTTTGCATGTTTTGTTAAAATGACGACGTTTTGGAGTAAATTCGCAACATTTACCAACTTTAAATAGCTTCTAGATTAAAAATGAGTAAGAACTAATGTAAAATACTACAACAGTATTCAAGTTTTCGTTGACAGTGTGCCACTCCATGTGCCGAGCACTGCTTGGACCGGCATAAAAATTACGTAACGTACCGAAATTTTGCCAAATTCATATTTTTTCGAAACTTTTCTTGGATTAGGTCTGCTGAAAGTTGCTTTCATCAAAAATGTCGAATCCGGGTTCGTAATGTCACTTTTGTTATAAACCCTGCAGTTATAATGCTTGATTCTATAATTTCGGAACAGTCCAGTTTTCATGATGTTTTAAAACTTTTGCGTTTTCTTCGAAAGCAGTTACAGGAATTTCATGACACTTTGGAAATAAGTTAAGGCTTAGTTCATGAACAAACTCCAATATTTGGTTTATCATTCAAATGCTTTATACTGGCATGGTGGACATATGTTTGCAAATACATATGTGATTCTATAATTTTGATACATACCTTAGAAACCTCTCCTGCTATTATGATGAAGTTAGAAAGTATATTTGCACAGAAGCATAGTTAATGTCGTCTGCTGTTTAAAGGTTACATAAAAAACAATGCTGCTCTTATCATTTTTTTTGAATAGCAGCAATAGACGTGAAATCAGAGATACTGTTACGAGTTTCTATTTTTTAGGTTTTTAACGTCTATAGCATGATTTTTTTCAGATTTCTTGGATTTTATATCTTATAGATATGACAAAATCGTCTAGCTTTGTATGGAAATTCGCGGTTAATAATAAAAGGGTTTGGTTGCAAGTTATTTTCATTCAGACTTAAATAGCTTCATTGTACGTAGGACAATTTCTGTTATTCCAAGTTATAACAAGTAACTTCGTAAATCGTCAACTACCGAGAGCAATCGTGCTGACTTATATTGACACAACCGGTCGGACCCAACTGGCTTGAACACCCTACAAACCCACCCAAAAACATTACAAACATGCTCAAAATCCTTGAAAATTATCTCAAAGTGTTACACAAATGCCTGGAAACCTTTAAAAGCCTGAGGTGTTCGATATCCTTATTGTTCAGTTACATGGAGCAGAATGCAGAGATGGTTCCCGAGTAAAAATCTAGGCCGAGCAAACCGTTTTAACCCGGGTTTTAACGCCCCCACCCGGCACTTGGCTGGGCTGGGTTTTTTGGGCAATATTAAAACCCCATGTTAAATTGAAACCCATAAATGGCGTCACTTTCTATGGCCCCATATACATGTATTATAAAATAAAACCCGTTAATGCCCATTAATGACCGTTAAAACCCAAAAACCCGTTACTACCCATTTAAACCCAACGCGGCGGGTTTGGGTTTAGATGTGGAAACCCGCATGTTTAGCCATCTCTGGCAGGATGGCGTGGCACAGTTGAAACTAGTAAGGCACGTGAGTTTACATAGTTTATAACTATTATGTTAGGCCTTTATAACAACGCTATCAGCTGAAATTCAAATTCTTTGAAATACTTCTCTTTCAGTATTACATTATGTCCGTAGTTATCTGGAAAACACTGAAACAGCAGTAGAATCCTAACTAAATGGAGATGATTAATTTGTCAACCTACAACTACTCAGTTTAAAAATGCTGCATTACACACATAAATCAATAGACTTAAAATTGTATCAATCGTGTTTACGCTGGAAGAATATACAAATCTAATTACCCATTATGCTTCAACTTCCACGAAATTCATACACCAAATAGTATGTGATCAATATGGAGTTAGCGTTTGTGCAGGCCGAGCCAAAGACCGAGTCATTGTTAATCTTAGACAGGGAAAGTTGTAAAAGTTATGGAGTAATTAAATAAATATTTAATTGTTTACGCTGAATATTAAAGTATATCAATTATTAGTACATATTAAACTTAAAAGATGGTGGAATTTTATTTGAAGCATTCTTCTGGTTTCATGTTGTTACCTTGTGGTAGTTGTCAACAGTGGCAAGTGGTATAGAGAAGGAGTTTTGGTGTTTTTACCATTTTTTGAGCATTTCGTCAAAATAGGTGTATATGTACCCTCTTGAATCGTGAATTCAAAAATAGTATTATTTTGGCTCCAGGGTGACGATATCACTGTAAAATTGATGACCGAATAAGACCATTTTAAGGTATTTGAGGAATACTAGGATTTCTTAAGTTTTTTGAATATAACTTTTGTGTCCATCAAAATCAGGAAAATCGCCGGGAGGGCCATCCTAACATTTTAATGCTTGTTTCAAAAAAATAAACCACAAGAAAAAAATCCGTTCTATGGTGGAGATATTTGGAAAATGTGTGGACAAGTACACCAACCTTGACAGAATCCGACGTGCCAAAAGTGACCGAATGCTGTTTTTGTTTGCTTTATCCAAACTGTCTAATATATATACTAAATTAAAGCCAATGCAAATCTCCAGGATCGTATTTCTCAGTTTTTTGAAATATTGACATGGCAGAAAGTTACGACCATATTAGTAAGCCATTCAATTTGTGCAAAATTGCATCACTTTGCAAATGTGGTCGTAACTTTCTTCCATGTCAATATTTCAAAAAACTGAGAAATGCAATCCTGGAGATTTGCATCGGCTATAACCTGATATATCAATTAGACAGTTTGGATAAAGCAGGCGGAAACAGCATTCGATTACTTTTGGCACGTCGGATTCTGTCAAGGTTGGTGTACTTGTACATACATTTTTCCAAATATCTCCACCATGGAACGGAATTTTTTCTTGCGGTTTATTTTTTTGAAACAAGCATTAAGAAAATTAGGATGCCTCTCCCGGCGATTTTCCTGATTTTGATGGACACAAAAGTTATATTCAAACAACTTAAAAAATCCTAGTATTCCTCAAATACCTTAAAATGGTCGCATTCGGTCATCAATTTTACAGTAATGTCGTTGCCCTGGAACCAAAATAATACTGTTTTTGAATTCAAAATTCAAGAGGGTACATACTTGCCAATTTAGACGAAAATCGAAAAAGGTGCCCCCAAAAAGGTAAAAACACCGAAACTCCTTCTCATAGGTAAAATTGTTGAAGGAAAGTGTCGGTATTCTATTTTCTGTATGCATTTGAGTATTAGTTTTAGAGTGTGCAATGCGGCTCGTGGTCAGACATGCAGTCGACAGTAAGTCATTCATTCAGAAGTTGGCAATTGGTCATAATTCTCAGAGAAGCGAGCAGAGTAATTTGAGAGATTGTAATTATCGATCGGGCAATTATATTGTGGGGTTTAATGAGTTTAATAAAATCAGAGTTTTGCATTAAAAGAATAGTCCAAAGTGCAGAGCATTTGAATTATCGTAATCACATAATATTCGCCTAATTATCTGTGATCAGTTTGGTGCTGTATTGCGCAGGTAGCCTTTACGGTGCCGTAACAACAATCTTATTGTGGTGTTTTTAGTCTATAATATGACATGAAACTGCTAAAATATTAACTGCCGAGGTGAAGGTACGCGCGAGTGTTTTGCCTTGTCATTTAGTGATACTTTATTTAACTTTAAATAATAATTATGACAGAGTTTAGTAAGAGCTTTTATTATGGAGCATGTGCTCATAAGGCTGGTGGATTAGGTCTGGGCTCTGAAGAAGCCTGGAGCAGCATGGCTGGACACATTGGCATGGGCTTCTCTCTCGCCTCCACTCATAGGTGTCGTCTTGTTAGGCTGGGGATATTTGAGATGTGATCGGACATCACATTTTCCTTTCTTCCCAAATGTTTTAACCGGCTCGGTCCAAGCTACCCGTGCGTCAGTAGCGGCGGTGCTTCCGGATCCGATCCCCGGTTTTGGTGTTGGTGCCATGTGTGACCTGATGTGGTTCACATGTCTCTTGTGCTGGCGGCCACCAACATCCACTAGGTAGGTCACTGGTCCCCATTGCGCGATCACTGTTCCAGCAGTCCACTTGCCTTTTCTTGCCATTTCTGGAGAAAGTGCGGACAAGCACATTATCTCCTGGCTGGAAAACTTGCATCTTTGTAGTGCGGTCATACTGCTGCTGTTGAGCCGTTTGGGCCTTTCTTGCTGTAGCGGCCGTGTCGGGGTGGACCAGAGAGAGCTTGGTTCGGAACTGTCTTCCGGTGAGGAGTTCCGCTGGAGTTACTCCCGTCATTTTGTGCGGAGTACTCCGATAGACCATCAGGAATTGGAGGAGACGTTTCTGCAGTGGCAAGTCACTTGCTGTCATCTTATCCCTGAAGGTGCGGATGAAGCGTTCAGCTTCTCCGTTGGACCTGGGATGATTAGGGCTGCTGCTTTTCTGCTTTATCCCGTTGGATTTTAAGAACTCTCCGAATTCCGCTGAGGTGAACTGTCTCTCATTGTTTGAGACGACTTGTTCGGGAACACCATGCGCAGCGAATATTTCCTCTAGTTTCTTGGATACCGCTTGTGATGTGGTTCCGCTCATGGGAAATACCTCTGGCCACTTTGAATGTGCGTCGATCACCACGAGCCACATTTTATTCAAGAAGGGGCCAGCTAGGTCAATTTTTAGGCGCTGCCACGGTCGTTCTGGATACTGCCAAGGGTGTAGTGGTGCTGATGGTGGTCTGGCTTGCTTCTGCTGGCAGGACGTGCACTGTTTGCACCATTCTTCAATATCCTTCTCCAGTCCCGGCCACCAAACTTGAAGTCTTGCTTTTGACTTCATCTTCATCATTCCCTTGTGCTTATTGTGTAACTCCTGCAGGATCTTTTCTTGTAACGCTGCAGGGATGATCACCCGTTTCCTCCACACCAGAATGTCATTTACTATGGCAATTTCCTCCCTTCTTTTAGAATACTGCTGCAGCTTTTCCTTTTCGTCAGCTGGCAGGTGAGGGGGCCATCCTTGGAGTATGTAGTGCTTCACTTTAGACAGCACTACGTCTCGAGCAGTGAAGTATTTTAATTTCTTGTGACTGGCTGGGAGCGCACTAATCAACTCACTAGCCACTTTGTTCACTTGTAAGACTTCCTGCTCTCTATGACTCTGCTGTGTGCTGGGGATTCTAGTGTCAACCAAACATTCACGTTTCCCACTCAGTTTAACAGACTTTAGTTCCACAATCTGGTTAGCGTTGGCTTCCTTCCTCTTGTACAAACAGACGTTAGCAAAGTGTCCTATTTTGTCACAATTATAGCACATGGCTTCTTTGTGGGGACACTCGTTCGCTTTGTGCTTGGGGGAACCACATCGCTTGCACTTCAGTTGTGAACTGTTTTTCTGTTGGTCTGGGGTACTTCCAGCTGATGACGATGATGACGATTCTTGATTTGCAGTCTGCTGCTGCTGGTTCTGTCGACGAGACCTAAACTGCTTTCTTCCACCTGTTTGCCCAGTCTTGTGTACGGACACTTCCTCCAAAAATTTTTCTGAGGGGACAGAACCACGGACAATTTCCGTTCCTTTTTCTGCTAACTCTTTGGAGACCACTATTTGCAGGGCTTCATCCAAGGTCAGCTTGTCATCCTTTTCGAACATGGCTCTTTGGGCTCGGCTGTTCGAGAGTCCAAAAATGAACTGGTCCCTTAGTCTGGTTTCCAGCTCGGCTCCAAAGTTGCAGTAGCGTGCAGCGGTTCTGAGGGCGGCTAGGAATTTGGCAGCTGTTTCTCCCCTTTCCTGCTTTCGACACGTAAACTTGAATCGCTCTGCTAGCGCTTTGGGCTCTGGCTTATAGTATTCCTTCATTTTCGTGATGAGGTCAGCCAAGTCTTCAGATTCCAGAGGTTTCGGAGCCAAGTTTTTTAAAAGTGCACAATTTGCTATCCCAATGTGTGCTAGAAAGACTGCCTGACACTTTTTGGCATCTGTCTTCATGTTCAGGTCATTCATTGTTAGAAATGACCTGAATGTCACTTCCCAATCTTCCCAATCGTCACTGGCTGCATTGAAGGGCTGTAGTGTCCCGATGAGCGGCATCCTTGTCGTCATTTTGGCACTAGTTGCTCCTGGTGGCGGCGGTGGTGGGGGTGGAGGAGGTGGCGGAGGCTTTTTGGGTGGCTTCGGTGGAGAATTAGGTGCTTCAGTACTGGAAGAGGCTGCTGTGGCTTTCTTCTTTTTGGAGGATCCTGATGCTTGGGAGGCGTCTGCTGTTGCTATTTCCTTCTTGACCTTCTTTTTGGTCTTTGTGGAGGATAAGCTTGCGTCTCCTTGGGCGTCAGAGGAGGATTCCTCTACAGTGTTATCACCTTTGACCTCGTCTGGATCTACTTTAATGTGATCAGCGTCTCCTGAATCACTCATCAGTCACTGAATTTTTACTTTTCAGTGCACTGGTACTCGTCACGTTCACTAAAGTAGCTTATGCTCACTCTTGGGGCGTATCACTTTTAGGACAGTTTTCCTCGTCGCCAAAATGTGGTGTTTTTAGTCTATAATATGACATGAAACTGCTAAAATATTAACTGCCGAGGTGAAGGTACGCGCGAGTGTTTTGCCTTGTCATTTAGTGATACTTTATTTAACTTTAAATAATAATTATGACAGAGTTTAGTAAGAGCTTTTATTATGGAGCATGTGCTCATAAGGCTGGTGGATTAGGTCTGGGCTCTGAAGAAGCCTGGAGCAGCATGGCTGGACACATTGGCATGGGCTTCTCTCTCGCCTCCACTCATAGGTGTCGTCTTGTTAGGCTGGGGATATTTGAGATGTGATCGGACATCACACTTATAAATATTAATTATTTGACCAAAGCAAACCTTTAATATTATACGGTTTAGTGATGACTCACAAATATGCTAATGTTGCAAAAATTATTGTATTGTTTAATCAAATAAAAGATGTTAGGTAAAGGGACACATTCAATTGTGATATTTGTTGTTATTTAGATTAGTTGAATTGTAATTGCGATTTACTAGCAATGTTTATTTGCTGCTGACGGATCTTTTAGTACGCGTACAATATAACACCGCATTGCAGAAAAACAAGGTTTATTGATTTGTTCCGTCTTAGTTGTCTTATGTACGTCTCATATAGTGCTAACACATTGGGGAATTAATACAAAGCAAAGTGGCTCCGAGCCACTTTGCTTTTACCGAGCCACTGGCTCGGTAAAAGATAGAACTGTCGTGTCAAAGCATTGGTATGCTTTTTAAGCATTGGTATGCTTTTTAAGCATACCAAAACTCATTTACAAATCTATTAGTAGCTAGCACGTGAAGAACCACCTATAGCAACAGTAGCAATCTATTATGCTAATTAAACTCGTTGGAACTAAACTAAATTATTCATATAAAAAACATGCCAACATATCAAGCAAATTTAACACAAGCAATAAGGCATCAGTTTCTTGGAAACATTTAAGGATCAATCACACACAAATACAAATGCGCAACTTTAAAATTTATAGATACTTATTTTTCTAAAACATTAGTACCAAAACAGTAAAGCTTGTGATAATATTTGGAGAAGCACAACAACAATAACGTACTTTAGTAATTTGAAATATATCAAGGTATCATCGTACAACTGTCTAAAACATTTAAAACAATTTAAAGTAAAAACAAAAACACCGAACTATTATTTCGCTTAAATTTCATCAATTTATGTTCATTTTTCTATTAAAATGTTTTGTTCAAAATCTTATCAAAACGTTTCCGTCAATAGTGCCGCCATTCAATTGCTATTTATTGTATTCACTGCCCAACTCTTCGCCTTACTTTATTCTAAAGAAATACCTGATACATTTTCGGACAGAATTGAGAGCTACAGACGGAATTTATCCCTGGGGCCCGATGAATTAATCAAATATTATCAAAACAAATGGCAACAAAGCCACCCAAACGCTGCGATTGATATTAATACTGATATATCCAACTTTTTGAAACATGAGCGTTCCTGTTTTACAATGGTTACCAATTTTCACGGCGTTAACTTTAAGCCTGTTAGTTTTCCAATAGTTGTTCGTACAATAATTATAATGTTGTTTCCAGTATTGGTACCGATGGGTGAAAAACTAGAGTTATCATATCGTGCAAGATGGGTATTTTCGGATTTCAATCATTCCAGCAATTGTAACCAAACCCTAATTGCGTTTCAAAATGTTAGCAAAAGTTGTACAGAGGACTCTACGTACCATGCAGAACCCATATCACAAGGAGAGACGTTTGCAGGACTTGATATTTTTAAAATGAGTAGCTCATCCCGTCCCTGGAATAGTGAACTTAGGGTAGGAATATATCCACCTGAGTTTATCTACGATCCGTTGCATCTCCATGTTCCCTATCCAACGACTGAAGACCTGTGTTTTCCCAGTAGTTGGTACTACCGTAACATAAATCATGAGGCGCTTGTTTATTTACCAACTTCAGTGCCCGTAAAATTATTGTTATTTATAGAGGAAGCAAAAGTACACTGCATCGACTCCTATCCATCGTCCACGCTTTTGCTTGGAGTAGCACATGTTTTCATGGTGTCCCAAGCATTAGTATATGTTCGTCAAATAATTGACACCGGTGAACTAAATAGTTTCGCTGTGTTGCCCAACACTGCATTTAATTCTTCACTACCGTATTTCGAATCTGATCGCGACGCATCTGTGAGAACGTACTATAATAGCTACTTATGCCATGATTTTGTTGGTACGTTTAAAAGCTTACACAGTTACTATCCACCTGCTAATGAACGTGTTGTTGCCGCATATAGCCGAGTGCTTTTATCTATTTTTGGTAACTTAAGTTTACACGTAGGCAATTCCCAAATTTGTAAAGATGGACGGTATCTACGTGTGCAAAACATGCTGACGACGAAAGCTTTGCCCTCACTTTTTTTTCAAATTGTAACGAGTGATCAAGCAGTAACAACATATTCCGGAGCACCTGCCGCTATTTCTCAAACCTTTAACGAGCTACGATTCGTAAGTTGTGGCAGGCCAGAATTAAGTGGACTCACATATTGGGAACTAACCAGTGCGTTTAGCCAGCCCGTTTGGATGAGTATTGCCGGGGTAGTCCTGAGCATTACGTTGATCATGCGTTATGTCAAAGGCGGGTTGTTTGGTGGATGGATGCTTTTAATATTCAAAGTTTTTGTAGAACAAGGCGATCCATTTGCCATTGGGTTTTTAAAAAGAAAAACAAATATTATATGTTCATGTTTGCTATTAACGGGTATAGTTATTAGCAACTCGTACAAGAACGTGAACGTGTACAACATGATTTGTCCAAGAAGTCCAGTTCCATACACTCACTTTAAACAACTTATTAACGAAAACTTTACAACGTACACAGGCTTTCACGGATACGCGTTTGCGTTTCAGAGCTTTCAACTCCTTGAATACGCAGTGAATAGAGACAGTTATCAGTTTCTAGAGTTTAAAGTCAGTACTAAGCAACACACATTACAATACAACTACACATACGGAAACAGCACTTGGCGGAATCACTCCACAGCTAGACCAGTACTATTTGTCATGTCTGACGTCGCAAAATATTTTCTAAACTCGGATAGAAAGGATTCTGCAGTCCAGCAAGTGTACAAATTCAGTACGCTTATTCCTTCCACAGGCGACAATTTTCAAAAAGTAAAGAAAACTGGCTCAACCCGCAAAATCTTGCAATCTTTTGACCATTTGCAAGCCAAAGCATCCTTGAGATTACTAAAGAAGTGTAACGAAGTTGCGGTTATTCTTCCTCTGCACACCTGCGTAGATATGTATAAACAATTACGTCGACAAGGTCTTACAAACTTGTACGTCGGTACGGAAAAACTGTTTAAGTCCTACTTGCTTATACTTTTCCAAGGTTTATGGCCATGGAGTATAATAGAACGTTTAAAGTTAATGAAGGGCGAAACTGGGATATGGAATAGGTGGGAAGAAATTTTGTTGACTAGTACTACCTTAAACCAGGAAGAAACTTGGAAGGACCAACATGTAAAAGCCCCAACAATGAGCGGAAACATACTGGTAATATTTACGTTGCTTGCAATAGGCCTGGTACTAGGAACTCTTGTGTATATTTGTGAATCATGGAGACAAATACTAAGAAAGTTTTTGGGTGCTTGCAAGAGATTTCAGTTATTAATACATAGAGAGCTAAGTAGAATCAATATGGGCGGTAAAATGCTTTTGCAACTAATTCAGCGCAGGTACAAAAGTTCAAAAACACATTAAAGCCTTAGATTCTTGATTAAGTCACAAGAAAGTAAGCTTAAATTCTAATGATGCAATTAACATGACATTTACGTGACATTGTACAAAGTGGCGTAAATATATTTGGTAATCCATGCCAAACCTTTAAAATAGCTCAGTAAGCATTTACTAAATCACAAAATATTTGGTTTACGATTTTTTATTAAAGGTTGCTTTCTTTTATCCTTCAATAATGCTATATTTGTATGAAAGTACATTAAGTACAGGCTTGAAAATAGAGAGGATTATCAGTTTGGGTTAAATTGTTGTAAAGTTACATGAAAGTATGTGTCGTTATAAATCATCGCTAAGTTGTAAGCTTGGTAACTACTACAGTCAGGGATCACGGGGTCCCTTATGAGGGTCTCATGATTGTTCCCAGGGTCTAATGAGTGTTCTTTCTGATGAGCTATCAACTGGTACTACCCGTTTTGTAGTTTGGACACAATGTAAAAATCATTGGAAAATACAGTGTTCAGCAATGACGTGAAGTTGTATGTTCAGAGCCCAAAAACTCGACTTGCGATTTGTGCCCATTGACACATCTACGCATTGAGGGCTTTCAAATGATGTATGATTTGTAACTGCCCGCCGATAGCCCAGCGGCCATAAGCGGATGAATATGGTCCTTTTTTCTAGAAATTACATCGTTGCAGCTTTGTGGTGTATTATATTGTGCTTATAGTTTTTATATGCGTGTTTGTAATTTTGTCATTTTGTATAATTTTACAATAGAGTGTTATTTGATATGATTTCAAGCACAGTCTCCTACAAGCTTTGAATCTGTTCTAGGTAGCTTAAAGTCTATTGGCGATTGTTTTGCTGTTACGTTTTTGTTTGGAGCGAAATTTGTTATTAAACTACTTTTAAATCTAGTGAAGTTAAAGTTTGCCAACGTAATTTACAAAAACGCTAAACGCTCTGAATCTTCTATTAACTTTAATATTTTTACGGTCAATTAGAGTTGAGATTTATCAACAATAAAATTACTTTTTTCTTAGCAATATCCAATTGCCTAGCAGTGGAATAGTTAAGAAGTTTTAAAATATTTAAGTGTGCAATAGGGAGTTACTAAAAGACACCCTAGCAAAAAGGCACCCTAGGGACACCCTAGAGACACCCTAGCAAAAAGGCACCCTAGGGACACCCTAGCACCCTAGCACCCTAGAGACACCCTAGCACCCTAGAGACACCCTAGCACCCTAGAGACACCCTAGCACCCTAGGGACACCCTAGCACCCTAGAGACACCCTAGCACCCTAGAGACACCCTAGCACCCTAGAGACACCCTAGCACCCTAGAGACACCCTAGCACCCTAGAGACACCCTAGCACCCTAGGGACACCCTAGCACCCTAGAGACACCCTAGCACCCTAGAGACACCCTAGCACCCTAGAGACACCCTAGAGACACCCTAGAGACACCCTAGGGACACCCTAGCACCCTAGAGACACCCTAGCACCCTAGAGACACCCTAGCACCCTAGAGACACCCTAGCACCCTAGAGACACCCTAGCACCCTAGAGACACCCTAGCACCCTAGAGATACCCTAGCACCCTAGAGACACCCTAGCACCCTAGAGACACCCTAGCACCCTAGAGACACACTAGCACCCTAGAGACACCCTAGCACCCTAGAGACACACTAGCACCCTAGAGATACCCTAGCACCCTATGGACACACTAGCACCCTAGCACCCTGGTGCAAACTTTCGGAATAAAACTTAATGGCGCGTATGTTATAACCTGGGTTGAATGTAATTAATTGCTTATTTTTACATATGCATGAATCCATTTCTTTTATTGTGTCATATAATTGCAAATATTAGTTATAATTCCTTAAAACTAGGATGTTAAAGTGTACAAATTCTGCTAGAGTCTCCCTAGGATATTATAGTGTACCTATTGTGCTAAAGTCTCCCTAGGATGTTAAAGTGTACCTATTGTGCTAGAGTGTCCCTAGGGTGCTAGAGTGTCCCTAGGGTGCTAGAGTGTCCCTAGGGTGCTAGGGTGTCTCTAGGGTGCTAGGGTGCTAGGGTGCTAGGGCATTTGTCCCCACATTACCCTCAAATAACGACACAAGCTCATTAATCGGTTATAAACCAAAATGCAACTTGTCACCATTTACTGTGGAAAAAGTGGTTCACAACTTCATGTACTATTTCCAATCAAGAAATTTCCATAACAACCTAGTCCAAGCAACCTCACACAGAAAGGCTGTGATCAATGTCAACCAGCGTCCCTTTATGCCTGCATTTCAACTTACACCAGATGAGAACCTGAAAAAGATAACACAGTTGAAGGAAAGTTTTGCAATGCAACTCCAGCACATTCACACGGAAAGTTCTCAGTTCATTTCCGAGTTTTTATTGATACGTGCAGCACACAGCATTATGGAACAAGTAAAACCGACGGTGGGCGAAGGAAAGGATCTGGAAACAGAGATAAATACGCATTTGGCAATTTTATACTTTAAATGCAAGGTGGACTTTGTGAAGAAATTTCCATTAAGAAATGTGGACTGGGACAAGTACGAATCCAAAGCTCGACATAGTGAACCCAGCTGGAGGAAGCATAACCTCCCGCCACCGGTGGATATTCCTAACAGGTACGCTGAGCAGTTAGTCACCAAAGTGAAAAGAGGAACTGAATCACTATTGCCAGATACAGTAAAACAGGAATTCGAAAATTTTCTGTTGGAGGGACAAAAGAAAGTGGAAGTTGCTGCAGCCAAGTCACAACAACTAGGCAATGGAACCGAGACAAAAGGAATAGTCACCAGATCTTTTGAAATGCAACAGCAGCAGTCATTACTCAGCAACAACCACTCTTCACATCCAGCTCCACAAAAATTTAACGGAAGAAAGTACCTTACCCCAAAACGCAAGGAACGTGAAGATGACTACTTTGGACAGTTAGCTGCAGGTGCCAAAAACAAAAGGCATACTGCCACAAGAGGAAAGGGAAGGGGAAAGTTTGCACCACCACGGCAACATTATCAACCACCGCCAAGAACACAGAAAGAGAACGTGCATCACAACAACGCAAATTCAGCTTTCCCAAATTTGCCATCTTTACTTGAAAAATTGAATTGACATGAAGGTGGTGATGAGTGTAAAATTCGAAAACGTAATCGTAAATTTGTAAATATGAAAAAAGTTTTCGGTATACACAAGTGTTCAAAAAGAGAATACAATTTTTTGTACAAATTATACAAAACGAGTGACAATAACAATGTTCATAATTTAAGCAAAGTAAGAAACATTCCTAAGGAGTTTTTAGCACTGTTACAATTAGGTATGAAGTATGTACCACCAAAAATGTTAAATTTTAAAGAGTTAAAAAATTCAGTGAAAGAAAGTGTAAGGAAGATTTCGTGGAATATTTTCTTTAAGTCACAAAATAATGTTAAGGAGTTGTCTGATGAAGAAAAATGGTTCATAAAATGCAAAAAAGAATGGCGAAAAATCAATAGAATTGCAGGTCCAACTTGTCCAATAGAAAGTGATATTTTTGACAGTGTAGCTTTGATTACAGAACTTAGGTCAAATCTGAGAAGTAATACATTCTACACAAACAATATTTTTGGGCCTACAATTGAAAAATTGAGAAAGTTCTGTACAAACAACAAGGTTACAGTTATAGAAAGTGACAAAAATGCAGGTATATTTTTAGTAGATAACGTGTGCTATGATAATGAGGTATTAAGGCAATTAAATGACACCAACACTTATGTACCTACAACTTGGTCTCACTTTAACAATGCTATGCTAAATTTCAAAGATAAGCTAAAAAGATTTGAAAAGTGTTTACCACAATCATTGAAAATTAGCAAATTAGAAATGTTTCATGACAAACCAGCATATTTTTACATCCTTCCCAAGGTTCATAAAAAGTATGAGATTTTTCCAAAGGGAAGACCAATAAGTAGCACGTACATAAAAAGTAACAAGTTTGTTAGCAGTCTACTAGACTATACTTTAAAACCTTGCATTAATGTTATATCAGACCTTTTAATCGACACGCAACATTTTTTAGTATTACTTAATGAAGTCAAGTTAGATCCTGACAAAAAATATGCGTTGTTAACGATTGATATAGAAGGGCTTTATACCAATTTAAAGATTGCAGATTGCAAAAAGAATTGTTCGGAAGCATATAAACAAGTTAATGTAAGGGAAAAAGGTCAACTGCATTTGACTGAGAATCAGTTTCTAGATTTAATGTCACTGAGCTTAGATTACAGCTACGTGGAATATAAAAATGAGCTATTTTTTCAATTTGCGAAATGGGAAATTCTGCAAGTGTAATGATAGCAAACTTAACGGTGTTCTATCAGCTTAAAGAATTACTAAGAAATAAGCCGGAAATTGTATTCAACAAGAGATTCTTGGATGATATTTTTGTGATTTTAGAGATTGGCAGTATTGCTAATGTAAATACCTGGGTAAAAAACGTTTTTAAACATAGTTACCTTACCTTTACTCATGAATTTAGCTTAGAAAGTATTAATTTTCTAAATGTACAAGTCAGTCTCACATCTTCAAACCAAATTGTTACATCACTTTATAGAAAACCAATGACAAGCATACATACCTAGAAGCGAGCTCTGACCATCCAGTTCATCTTAAAAACTCTTTGTTACAACTCTTTGAGTTACAAGATAGACTAGCAGAGTTATATTCTTTGTACAAAAAGTTCACGAGTAGGGGATATCAAGACAAAATATTATATCCAACTTTCTTAAAGCTATGTATGTACAGTAGAAAACTTGCACTGACCCCTAAAAAATGTATGCTTCAAAACTACCTTAGAATTCACAATCCAGCTATTTTAAGTTTGTATAACATTGCTACTAGTCAAGACCGAGAAAAAGCGGATAATCCTGTGTACTTGATATTCCCTTTTTTCAAATGTGTAAAGCAGTATAGAAAAATGGTTTTGGAGGCAATGCAGCGAAACAGCCAGGAATTGTCACTCGTCATTCATAGAACAGGCAAACGATATCACTATGAATGTGGTATTCTCACGCACCAAAAATGTGAAGGAAGCTCTAAAAAGCTGAGCTTCTTTTCTACTTTTGTGCATTCACACAAAGAAAAGCAGACAGTGTGTAACTTTTTTATTAAGCTGAACTGATCTAATTATTTTTTAATTTTTTTTAATATTATGTCATAATCAGTCAAAAAGCAGGTAATACTCATCACCACCAACAAGAAATTAATTAATTTATAATAGTAATTATAATTGAGCACTTAAAATATTAATATTTTGTGTAAAAATGCGTCATTTTTATTTTATCTTTTTTATTTTATCTTGTCAATTCAGCCTGACGACGCAGAATGTATCGTGAAACCGGTCGCTGCTAATAAAGATAGTAATCGTGTTTGAAGTACAAATTTCCAAAATCGTTCATTATTTCTTCCTGGAGATTGTGGCAATAGGGTGCTAGGTTGTCTCTAGGGTGCTAGGTTGTCTCTAGGGTGCTAGGGTGTCTCTAGGGTGCTAGGGTGTCTCTAGGGTGCCAGGTTGTCTCTAGGGTGCTAGGGTGTCTCTAGGGTGCTAGGGTGTCTCTAGGGTGCTAGGGTGTCTCTAGGGTGCTAGGGTGTCTCTAGGGTGCTAGGGTGTCTCTAGGGTGCTAGGGTGTCTCTAGGGTGCTAGGGTGTCTCTAGGGTGCTAGGGTGTCTCTAGGGTGCTAGGGTGTCTCTAGGGTGCTAGGGTGTCTCTAGGGTGTCTCTAGGGTGCTAGGGTGTCTCTAGGGTGCTAGGGTGTCTCTAGGGTGCTAGGGTGTCTCTAGGGTGCTAGGGTGTCTCTAGGGTGCTAGGGTGTCTCTAGGGTGCTAGGGTGTCTCTAGGGTGCTAGGGTGTCTCTAGGGTGCTAGGGTGTCTCTAGGGTGCTAGGGTGTCTCTAGGGTGCTAGGGTGTCTCTAGGGTGCTAGGGTGTCTCTAGGGTGCTAGGGTGTCTCTAGGGTGCTAGGGTGTCTCTAGGGTGTCTTTTTGCTAGGGTGTCTTTTAGTAACTCCCTGTGCAATAGAAATGAAATAATCGTTGTGGTTTTTAATCATTTTTTAGTTTTCTTTCGGCCTTCAATAAAGTCCTTTTGTTCGGTTTAACTGTTTGGAATTTGGAAGATAAAAGTATAAAAAAATCAATCTACTTCAAATTGTTCATAAGATAAGTAAATAAAGCAGGCAACATGCCCACATGTAGCAAAGTAGCGAAAGTCGAAGCAATAGTTTCGTGCCAGACCTAATATAAAACGTAAAAAGACGTATTTTTGAAAAAACAAAAGATCGCTAAATCAAAAAAGTCGAAGCAATCGTTTCGTGCCAGACATAAAATTAAAACGTAAAATGTGGTATATTAGACCAACAAAAGATGTTGGTAATTACAAAAAAGTTAAACTAATAGTTTTATGCCATCAAAAAAATTACAACGTAAAATATAGTATTGTTGACCAACAAATGACGTTGGTAACTTCAAAAAGGTAAAGCAATAGTATCAAGCCATCAATAAAATTGAAACGTTAAATGTAGTATTCTTGACCAACGAAAGACACCGATAATTCAAAAAAGTTGAAGAAACAGTTTCATGCCATCAATAAAATTAAAACGTACAATGTAGTATTCTTGACCAACGTAAGACGTCGATAATTTCAAAAAAGTTAAACTAATAGTTTCATGCCATCAACAATATTAAAACGTAAAATGCGGTATTCTTGACAAACAAAAGACCGATAATTCAAAAAACAAAAAGTAGAGTAATAGTTTCGTGCCATCAATAAAATTGAAACGTTAAATGTAGAATTCTGGACCAACGAAAGACGTTGGTAAATTTTGTAAAAAAAGTTAAAACAATAGTTTTGTGCTGCTTTTATATTTAAAGCGTAATATGTAGCATCCTAACTTTGTTATAGTAGTAAGAGAGCTAATGTGACTTATGACCTCATAACGTTTGACCTCTTAGACCTATTGACCAGAAATTTTGACCGCAGCTGCGCATTAACGTGAAACATGTTTGTGCCAAGTTTCGTTGACGTCGGTTAAGCCGTTACGGAGATATCGCACGGACAGACGGACAGACGGACAGACGGACAGACAGAAGGAACGGTTTCGCCAAATTAATAAGTAGCTTTCGCTACTTAATAATTAGTTGGTTTAGAAAACCGAAACCATCCTAGTAAAACAGAAAGTGCGCGATGTTGCAACGTGAAGTATATG